>JBAKGM010019461.1:0-10535 GCA_037177215.1 Asparagus racemosus | reverse complement strand
ATTTTTCGTCGTAAAACTCTAAAATAATATTTTTATTTTATTTTTCAGAATAATCATCAGGAATTTATTTGATATTCTAAAAATATTATTATTTCTTTTTAATACAATAATTCAGAAATTACTTTAATAATTTAATAATTCATTTTTTAAAAATATTTTCCTCACGATTATTCTAAATATCCCATTTTTTGTAAATCTCATAAATTATTCAAAAATCTATTTTCTCCCCGAGTCACGATTATTCTAAAAATCCCATTTTTTGTAAATCTCATAAATTATTCAAAAATCTATTTTCTCCCCAAATAATTTCTTTTAAATAAAAATTTATTATAAAATACTTATATTAATATTTTCACTAAATAATTACTTTTTAAAATTATTTTGTCAAATACACTAATTTCTAAAAATATCCTAAAATTACATTACGAGTCAATAACAGTATGTAATCTAACTTATAATATTAATTTAAATATATAGTCCTGAAAACGTAATATACGAGTCAACCGTGACAGGATTATTGCATTTAACATTTCATAAATTTTCTGAAAATATAAATTTCGAGTAAACGGTGCGAGATCTGGCAGGTATCAATTCTAAATATTTTAAAATATAAAACACGAGACCAAGGGTAGTAGGATCTTGCGTATACTTACTCAATTATGTTTTTCCAAATTTAAATTCTTTTAAATCATAATAAATATCCAAAAATAATCTTCTGTCTAAATAAATTCTTTTTCCCAAGATAACTTTGCTTACAACTATTTTCCTCGTTATAAATAATTCTAGAAATAATTTGTAAATATTTTCCTTTCTCCCAACATCACGAAATAACCATAAACTAATTTGTCATATATGTACGTGTCACATATAGCATCGTTTCACGGAATATAATTACGCAGATAGCAATATGCATAAACTTAATAATTTCATAACGAGTCTAGAAATAAAATAGGCAGAGGATGAGCAAGAGGGATCTTGCCTACGGTGAATCGCTGTGATTCGGACCGCGTCGACGGTGAACGACGGCGACGAACGGCTAATCAGCGGCGCACGACTCAGGATGATGGCAACCGGCGATGAGTCACGGACGATGGGTGAACAGAGACGAACGACGACGGATCGCGGCGTCGACGAACGACGGTGACGACGACGTCGACGGGCTGACGGGTGTCGTCGACGTAGGGCTCGACGTGGCTCGCGGGAGTGCGCTGCAGCGAGGTGGCAGCGACGATGAACGTCGACAAATTACGAGCGGGCGGCGACGATCGAGCGGCGACGATCGACGACGACGACGTGGGAGCTCAGCGTCGGCGGAGGAGCTGCTGGTCAGAGCTGGCCAGCGGGGTTAGGGGCGGCGGAGAGCGTCGGTGACGGCGGCGGGAGGCGCTGGCGGCGGCGAGAGGCCGGAGGTGGAGGGAGCAGCGGGGAGAGAGAGAGAACGAGAGGGAGGAGGCTGGGGTCTCACTGGCGGGCAGCTCAGGGAAGCTGGTCGGGGTCGAGGCGGAGAGGAGGAGAGGCCGAGGGGGGCGGCGGTCGTCGGCGACTGGGACTTCGGCGGCTACGGCGAGCAGCGGAGCTAGCGGTCGTGAACTGGGCATGCCGGTCGGAGCGGGGCAGAGAGGAGGCGCTGGGGGCGGTGTGCTGCGGGGACGAAGTCAGAGCAGCAGCGGTCGACGTCGGCGAGGATGGCCGGGGCTGCTGCGGCGGCGCTGGTCGAGTTTGTTGGGTGAGCACGAAGAGGAGAAGGGAGAGAGAGAGAGGAGGTGGCTGGGGCGGCGCTCAGGCGGGGATCGGGTGTGGGGTGGCCGGCGGCGAGCGGGTGAGGCTGGCGGCGTGGTCGGCCTGGGTGTCGGGTGGGCAAGCATGAAGAGGAGAGAGAGCTGGAGGAGATGGGTGCTGGGAAAGGGAGAGGGGATCACGGGATAAAAGGGTGAGAGGGAAGAGAGAGAAAGAGATAGGAAGAATAAAAAATTTAGAAAAAATAATAAAAAATGAAAACGTGGGATTTTAAAAGAGAGAGAGATTAAGATATTGGTACGGACACAGGGGTTGGCGGCGAAAACGAGAGAAAAATGGGTTTGGCTTTGGTGAGGTTTGAAAACAGGGGTTGGGCGGCGTTTGAAATTTTTATTTTTATTTTTATTATATATATATATATATAGCTAGGGTTATAACACACGTATAAAATACACGTGGCTGCTAAAAATACGTAATCAGTCATTATTAGTACGAAATAATATTATGAACGGAATACTATTTTCTTTTCATGAAAATTTTCTTAGTAACTGATCAAATATCATCATTTAATCAAAACACCACTATTTAACAATATTAATTTTTATTAATTTTTAATATCCAAAAAATAAAATAATAATAATAAATAATTATGACAACAATAATAGTAAGAAATAGCACAAGAATGATATCAGTAAAAATTTTAAACAGTTTGAGCCTCAAAATGACAATATAATATTAATATTATTTTATTCAATAATTAGAATTTATAGTTACAATTATTAAGATAATTATAACTGAGCTAATAAAAATTACAGAAAATATCGGAGGATAAAATACCCTTCTAGAAATGAAATATTTAATATTTTAAACACCAAAATATTTACTCAATTTTGTATTAAAATTACGGGTATTACTGAATGGGTAAAATACCATCTAGTATTTTAATATAAAAATATTCGTATTAAAAAAATATACGTATCAAGTATATTAATATGAAAAATATGTATCGAAAAACCACGGGTGTTACACTATGTATGTTTTTAAATTTTCATATTTTAAACCTTCCTCTTATTAGTATAAATTGTTTAAAAGTTTCATTATGTTATTTTATCACCTAATCATTCTCCTATTCCTTTGGAGCAGGGTTTGTACAATGAGTTGGATCCAACGTCATTAAGTGCTCTCATGATCTCCTAATATTCATTTTCCATCAAGCAAATCTCTCTTTGAATCTGATTTCATATTAATTCCTCAATATGGTATCATAATCTGAAATAAAAAATTAATATGGTACATACATGAAATATTCACGCGCATACTCCAATTGATGTGAATACTGACAATTTGGGTTTCTAACCTGGGTTTTTCATTAAAAATTAACTAAAGGAAAGGGGGAAAATAAATAAATAATGGAAAAAAGAAAATATTAAAACAGTGTGTATGCCACATTTATTTGGTAGAAGATGCATTTTATCAGTAAATTATTGTTTCCTCTTTAGATTCAAGAAAAAGAGATGGAAAATAAGGAATAAATAGCAACTGACATTCTTTTGGAAATAACCACAAACATCAAGTGATATTTCTTTTTTATTTTTTACACTCACTATATAAAAACCTCTTTATTTGAGTGTAAAAAGAAAAACCTAAGTAGCAATATGAAAATATAGCTCGTACAGAGTGTTGGTTGGTTGACAAGCAACAGAGTTGAAAAAGAAAATATTGCAGCTAAATTTCTATTCCAAGGTTAGCATACGATAGTTGGAAATCATAACACATACAACAAAATAAAATGTTGAAAAATTGATTTCATTTCGTCAAGTCTGTGGATTTCCAAGTCACAAAAGTAAATCAGTTTAGAATCACAACTAGATAAATACTTGATTAAAAATACATTTTCCTTAACAAAAACTACAAATGCAGGATTTTTTGTAACTCATTAAATATTTGAAACTATATTTCTTACAACTAAATTGCATATAATTAAGGTTAAATAACACTAAAGCCCCGTGAACTTTCAGTATTTTGCAATAAACCCCCATGAACATTTAAAATCGCACGAAACCCCCAATAACTTTTTGGAATTGCAGAAAACTGTCAATGTCTTTTGGATACATTACACTAAACCCCCACTTTCAAAATGCTTTTTATGTTGTTTTGTGATTCTAATTTATGGGGGGTTTTCCGCAAAATGTTGAAACTTATTGGGGGTATTCTGCTATTCTGAAAAGTTATTGGGGGTTTAGTGCGATTTTGATAGTTCATGGGGGTTTACTGCAAAATGCTAAAAGTTGATGGGGGTTTAGTATAATTTACCGTAATTAAACCACAGATATGAAACTAATTTACTATAAAAATGTTTTTTCTTCTTTTTTTTATTATAAAGAATCAAAGCGATTCTATTGCAAATGTTGAGGTGAAGCAGACATTTGTTGCAATGGCGACACACAAATAACCCCTAATAAATATATGAAATGTACAACGCCCAGGAATGATACTTGATTTGTTAGGGGGGTTAGTTGCGACATTTTTACAATTCTGCGGGTTTATCTCAAAATGTGCGAAGAGATAAGGGTTACGTGAACATAACCCCTGTAAGTAACTCCATGAGGAAGCAGATATAGTAGTTCAAGTAGTCTAAATCATTTGTAAACAATTAGGAAATATGAAATGCTAGGTGAAACTTGTGTAGAATTAAGTATTGGTTTAAACTTGTATAGATTCAAGCATTGATTTTAACTTGTACTCTTGAGAACATATTTATCGGAGCTAAATATGAGAAAGTATTGGAGTCTTGTGACTTTGTCAAAATTGCAACAGAACACAAAAACTTTATGCCTCGCAGCGAAAGAGGGTTTGTTAAGTATAGTTCACATGGTTACTCAAAAGGAAAGTACAGTTCATGTTAGAGTTTTTGTAAAGGCCACTAAGCTAATCTTTTTGGACCCAATTGACTCAAAAGGATTAATTCTTTATGGGTCATGAGTCCAGGCATATATGACCATCTATTCATCGTACTCTTTATCCAACGTGGGACTAAATCCTACTTCATACCTTTTTCCAAACTGAACCCACACACAACCAAATAGATGCGAGGCAACATAGGATATAGACTAAGCTAATCTGTTTGCACCCAATTGACTCAAAAGGATTAATCCTTTATGAGTCATGAGTGTAGGCAAACATAACTATCTATTCATCTTACGCTCTATCCAACATGGGACTAAATCCCACTTCATGCCTTTTTTCCAAACCGAACCCCACACAATTTTTACCTTGGCTTGGACCCAGTCGAGTCCAACTAGAGCACGGAGCATAGGATTAGCTAATGGAGATGGTGTCTCAACTGCTTTGCAGATGAACAGAGTCACACCGTTTGCAAGTGTGACATCATGTGCACCAAGGGAGCCTGAACCCGTGCTGGACCAAGTTACACCAGAGGGAGATATATTGTAACGTCATTGCCCTCCATCTTGAGCTATAATCCATGCAACAGAATCTCAAAGCAACTAGAGCATCTAACAAAGGCCTATAGAACCATGGGCTCTGATACCAATTTGTTAGGTTTAATGACCTATTAGGAGATGGAGCGGGCTAATCTACTTGGACCCAATTGACTCAAAAAGAGTAATCATTATTGCATCACGAGTCCAGGCATATTTAACCATCTATGTAATGTGGGACTAAATCTCACTCCATGTATTTTCTCGAACCAGACTCCATGCAACCAACTCGATGCGAGATAACCTACTTACGGTTCACTTGAGTTTGATTGCAAGAAGCTACAACCCAGAGAATAGCTCAAAGTGAAGTGAAAGAGGTCAGCAGAATGTGAAGATTTGAGTGTCACGGGCTCTTTGGCTTGTATGAAATGCGAAGGACACACGGGCACACAATGTCTTAATCACACAAGACTATTCACTATAAATTAACATCTCTCTCCATCCAATTGTTTTTCCATCTCCTATTTCCTTTATGCACGCGCTAACATTAGAGAGGCAGAGTTACCTAAATTTAAAGAAAAAACATTAGAGAGGGAGAGAGAAGTGATGGTCTTGCCTGCGGGCAAGGAGTGGCTGATGAGAGGATGGCAAGGAATGCACCCTCTCTGTTTGATACTAACTTCTAGATTTTCCAATTGCTTGATTTTATTTTATTATTTTATTATTTTATTTGATCGGCAATTGCTTGATTTATACCTCTCTTTTTTATTTTCCTTAATATTATTTTTCAGAACTATGTACGAAAAAAACTCAATAATAGCGGAGTTACAACTTTCTTTGATACTGTTTAATTATTAAATTTATAAAAAATGGTATCCAATCTAAGTTGCTTATTTGACACTTAATTGGAGGGATTACAGCCTAATCGGAAGGATTATTTTTTATTTTTTTATAGTTTCTGAAAATATTAGATATAATCATAAATAAAATTAAATCATCAAATCCAGCCTAGCATTGGTAAACCACTCATTTAATTATGGAGATCATACGTGGCATTGTTTTATTCATTGAAATTAAGATTGACGGTAAGGATTTAAAGAATTGAATACTCTCCAATTACCATCTAATCAGAGAGGATCCGAATCTGGCAATTATACAGAAACCACCACCTCTAAAGTGTTTTTTTGCTCTAATTAACTACCTCCGGTCAATATTTTCACTAAAACCCAAAAATACCCTTAAAAAACTCACATTCAAAATGTGTGATTCACTTCGTTGATGTTTAGATCAAGTTATGATACAAGTCATGTACCTTTAACATGTATTTTTTAAGGTTGCTTCTGGATTTTGGTGAAATTTTGACTAGGATGTGGTTAATTTGAACATAAACTCATTTAAAGATGATTTACATATAAATTGAAAACAAAAATATAGTTTCCGTGTAATGACTCTATTTTAAAGGTGATTTCTAGAAAAAGACCCCAAAAAAGGTTAAGCCAAATTTCTATTTCCAGTGTCAAGTTACACACCTGATGCTTGGAAATGATAATACAATTTATTGCTATAACAAATATTGAAAACTTAGCATCATATCCTCCAACTTGCGGATTTCCAAATAAAATAGTAAATCATTTTACACTCACACCTAAATAAACATTTGGTTTAAAATGCATTTTCTACAACAAAAAAAGGACGAATGTGCGACAGATAATTGAAAATATAAAATTCCATATAATTAAACGACATATATGTGACTTATGTACCATGAAAAAAATACTGTATGAAGCATGCATTTGTTGTATGCGCAGTTGCAACAGAGCAAACAACCAACAGATATATGAAAAGCATAGCCAAATTTGGGAATACAAATTAGTAATTCTCTCATTAGCCCAACGGCAGAATACTATAACAATCTATCCACTTGTTGCTGTAAAATACTCCAGCCCATACATCTAACAACATCATGTCAACAATTTACCAACTAAGAACAAAATGCTTGAGCCAAAAAAAAAAAGGAAAAAGAAAAAGAATAAAAGTAGAATTTATTCTAAACATGAAACCAGCTATCAATAAGAAAGCACAATCCCAAGCAACATAATTGTGAGCCATATAGAAATTAAAGTGAAGCATAATATTCCGAAGTTACATGTAGTACTGAACATCCACCCAAATCTTGTTGGGTACGAAAGTTAATATTTGATGCTCAGCAGAAAATGTTTTAAAGCGCAGAAAAGTTTTAAGGCAAAGGAAACAAAAGTATGTTAGCTCAATGGAGCGTAAAATCTCCCACTAGGAGGATTACAGTATATATATTTTTCCCATGGAAATCAAAGTCAGGGAGAAAACCTGAACAAATTGCATAATGACTGTAATATGTCACAGATGTATCGGAGCATCTAGCAACATTATTGAAATGGACTGATTCCAAAAGATCCAATTTGGATTGGAATAATCTAAAGACAGATTTGAAAAAAGATGGTGTCCACTAACCGGGAAAAGTAAAAAAACAAGAGGATGTAAGCGAAGGAGAAGGGGAAAAAACTTCGCATCCAATGTGAACAAATTACGATGTCTCATCACTGGAAGATGCTACTCACGGAGCAATCATCATGAACACGCCATATTGTCTCGCCTAGAAGGTTCGCCACAGAGAGGACTGTTAGCTGAGGGAAATTATTTTGCTCTGTAACCGGGATAGTATTCGTGATTATGACTTCTTGAAAAAGGCCACTGGATAACCTCTCTATTGCCGGGGGGCTACCAAAAAAGAAAAGTTGAGTTTGAGATGTTTGTAGGCAAATACAAATTGCAAGTTTATAGTATGCAATATTCAAGCAAGTTGCGAAAACTCATGGAAGTGTATCAAAATGTACAATGCAGGTGAATACAAAACCATGAAATGGAAGAAAAACCAGAACAGTATATGAAGTAATAAGTTTCTTCATTTCCGTATAATTTTGTTCTTGTTTCAAAGCACATTACTACATTATGCCCAAAAAAAGTCATGTCATAAAGTGAACATAGAAAGTGTTGATTGCGGGGAAATTTTAAACATGATAAAATCATATGTTAGCCTCAAATGGATAAAATTATGTGTCAATCATGTACCCTTCTTGCAGTGAGCCTAGACATCATATTTAAGAAGTAAACTTGCGGTATTAGGGGAAGAAATACAAGGATTCCTTATCTTCAACGGAAAGTGTACAGAAATATGTGTAATTCCTGTGGTAGTAAAATTTCACATTTCTGAAGATAAGAGGACAGTCAATGATAGTAATATTTACTTTGTTCAAGTCCAAAGATATAATAATAATAATAATAACAATAATAATAATAAAAGGAACCAGCAGCTGATTCATATCTTCAACGGAAGAATGCTTGTTATAATAGCAGATAGCAACATGAGAATCATTGGTAAGCTATCAATGAACTCGAAGAATATTTCATTCTTTGGAGGGTATTACTATGATCCATTGGATAGGAGAGGAGGATACCTGAAAACAGCATGTGTGCTACAAGCATAAACTTCTCTTGCTCCCTCTTGATGTAGAAGCTCCGCACCCTTTGCTATTGTCCCTAATCCCAACAAAATAGACCAAAAATAAATAGTTTGTGAAGTAAATAAAATAAAAGCCAAACAATAAAGAATGTAAAATTGGTGCTTAAATGTTAATACAATGCCATGCTAAAAAGATAACTGCCTTGGTGCCTTACCCGAGAACTGCAAACAAGATATTGTAAATTTAAATTGCCATAGAGCATAGTGGAACTGGAGCATGAACTACTACACAAGAATATGGGCTACAGATAATGGAGGCATGCAGGAATGACGATTAAATTTGTATTACAAGGCGAAAAAACTAAGCAACTTACCAGCAGTATCAATCATATCATCCACCATTATAGCAACTTTTCCTTTGACGTCCCCTATCAGATTCATAATCTGCATATACAACAGATCTATAAGCTTTTGTGTAGATCAATGTGAATACGGCTGAAGCATCTCCTAAAAATATCATCAAGTATACACGGAGGAGGCAATTATAGAGTAACACTAAGAAGACAACATTTCGATCAAAGGGACTAGCTACTAGTTATAGTACCATCTACACTTTTATTTTTCTTCAAATGATACAAGTATACACGTGATATAATATTCAAAGAGAAGGAAATGTATGAAAGGGGATGTTTGCTTCAATATAAGTCAAGAAACAAAATCTCTTTACAATGAAAATTTATTTAGTGAACTTCATATGTATTTTACCTCAGCAACATTGTGCCCATGACGTCTCTTATCCACAATGGCAAGAGGAGCATCTGATAACTTTTTGGCAAAAGCACGAGCCCTTGCAACACCTCCAACATCAGGAGACACTACAACCAAATCGTTTGAACAGATGGTCTTGCTGGCCAAGTAATCAAGGATCACAGGCTAGAAGTACAAAAAACAAACAAATGCAAAAATTAATTAAAATTCATTAGCGCTCTTATAGTATACACAATAGTTTTTGTGACAGGTGAAGTGAGAGTTACCTGACCATATACATGATCCACTGAAATATCAAAATACCCCATGGATTGCCCAGAATGAAGATCACATGTAAGCACACGGTCTGCACCTGATTCTGTAATCAAATTCGCAACAAGTTTTGCAGCAATTGATTCACGCCCTACACTCTGAGGAAACAATTAGATAACAACGAACAAGGTGGATCAGTTCCGGCTTGTTAAGTTCCAAAAGGTGAAGATTAAAATGAAGAGACATTTTGCGGTAAAACTGAAGAAATACATTGCAGTGTAAAGCAGAAGACTTAAACCTTTCTATCAGCTCTAGCATAACCAAAATAAGGTATAACGGCAGTGATATTCTTTGCTGATGCTCGACGACATGCATCAATCATTATTAAAAGCTCCATAAGATTCTCGTTTGCTGGAGGGCACGTTGGTTGCACAAGAAAGACATCACATCCTCTGACACTCTCTTGTAGTTGAACATATATCTCCCCATCTGCAAACCTCTTTATATTGATTTTCCCAAGGTTCTCGCCCAAGTAACTAGCTATTTCCTATAAAGCGACACATTAATTAACAATGAAAAAAATCTACTTAGAAACACAATTGCAGAGTGGATGAAGAGCAAAAGTAATTTTCCAGATGGTGAAGCAAAAGCTGAAAAAGAAGCAAAGAGAAACTGTCAAAAATTATTTATACTGAGAAAGTTTTAGTGTCTCCCATGGCTTTATTTTGCCCGAAGCTGAATGCAACTCTTTATATCACCATAAGAGCAAGTGCAGCATGCTCTCACCGCTGCTCTCAACGCCTACGTGGTGGTGAGAGCATGCTGCAATGCTTGCAGCA
>JBAKGM010019460.1:0-10537 GCA_037177215.1 Asparagus racemosus | reverse complement strand
CTTGTGAAAATGTGCTATCGCAAATGATATTGTCATTCTTTTCCTTTTGTATAGATCTTGGGAGGGGTTGAGACAAAAGATAACACATGTTCTGCTGATGGAGATCCTGCTTTTACTCAACTAAAGGATTTAGATGTTATTCTAAGAGATGGCGATCACACTGTATGCGTCACGTGCAAGCATCCTGGATTTCTATTGTAAGTAGCTTTTTACTGTATTTATTACAGTTGGTAGTTTAGTTAGGCAGTGTTCTATGTGAGAGAAGAGGCCAGCTTGTAGCCTGTAGGTAGATTATGGCACTGAGCTCAGCTAGTTTTTATTATATCTTGATGTGGATAGAGGTATTATTATTATTATTATTATTATTATTATTATTTTATTATTTGGTTGCAATAATCACCCTTCACTTGCCTTTGTACATGAGTGAAAGTGGAGGAGGAAGAGGAGGCTCATGTGTAGTTGAAACTAGAAAGTGCAGGGGATTTTACCTCTCTGCCTTCTTGTTTTTGTGAATGCATTTCATTTTGATATATGTGATCCCATAGTTGTTGGATTTTTCCTATTGGTAAACTTTTTTGATATTTCACTAACTAATGACTTTGGTTTCTAATTCTGTCTTCTCAGTTTTTGGTTTGTTTTTTATTGGCTGGGCCTTTGAAGCTGAAGGAACTCTGTCTTCTGACATGTGCTCTGGATTCTGTTTCCAAATTTATAATCTCAGTAGAATTTTAGTGGAACTTAGTAGTAAAAAATTATAGATTTGAATACTCTCCCTTCGACCACTGTTCATAGTAAAGGAACTCTGAATCAAGGAACAAAAAAAACTAGGCAGCTTGTATCTTAGTCCATTGTTATTTTCATTGTACGTTGTTCCAGTTAAAAACTGAATGTATCTTGCAATTTCACAGAATTTGAGAAGGCGACCTCTAATAGATAACGAAGATACATTTGTTCTTGTGGATTGCATCAAAGAGCAGCTTTTCTGTTTTCCTTTTGATGATAGTTGTGTGGATTGTGATCTTAAAGAACTGTTAAGTTGAGAATGTACTATTTATATCATACGGTTGTTTGTTCATATTGTACATATAGATATTTGATCTGATTAGTACATTGATTTCTCGTCAAATGTATATAATAGAATTTTTCTTGGATCAAGAATGTTAGGGTTAAAGTTTTTGTATGCCTCTATTAAGAGTGTGATTAATTTAGCAGTTTGGCAATAATTGTTTTATAAATTAATGGACTTGCCCCAACGGTTGTAATTGTTGGGGCAAAAATTAGCCCCAACGGTTGTACCCGTTGGGGCATGTTATTTTGATTTTTTAAAATAAAAAAATAAAAATTTACTTACCCCAATGGTTGTCACTGTTAGGGCAAGTTTTTCAACCGTTGGGGCTAAGGCAGCCCCAACGGCATTTACCCCAACGGGTGTTTTATCAGCCCCAACGGTTGTAACCGTTGGGGACATGATCAGCCCTAACGGTTACAACTGTTGGGGCTGGTCATGTTTGTAGTAGTGTTAACTGACAATTTAGATTAAAGTTCAACTTGTATACAGCTGCTATATTTTTGAGGTAAATGTTGGGCCATCCACAGATTTAGACTTGTGGTAGATGTTGAAAAAAAAGTGAGCAGCCTCTAAATCTACAGTGATTATCTACCCCGCTACAGTAATCACCAACCCCCACCAATCATTACTGTAACAGTACTGTAGCAATACTGTAGCGACAGTGCTCACCAACCCCAAAATCTCCTATAAATAGGTCCCCTCAGCATTAAGTTGAGATCATCCTAGAATCTCAGTGTCTCCAATTAAGAGTGAAGAAAAAGAGGGAGAGAGAAAGATAGAGAGAGTTTCTTCTCATTATATAGAGAGATTGTAACTCCTAAATTTTTTTCATAGTGGATTCTTCTATTCTTAATTGTAGTTTTTACCCCAAATTTATTAGGTGGTTTTTCATGTAAATCTGTGTTCAATTTTATTATTTCCGCACTACTTTAGCTACGACACTGCTTTATCAGGCCCCGATTTCCCCAACAAGTGGTATCAGAGCCTGACTTAGGGTACGTGTATCTGCTTATCGTATGCTCTGTGGCTACCACTAAAAGTGAATTCTCCACATCAGAAAATAAGTTAGATAATTATTTACCCTTCGAAGGCACTGAACACTATTCACGAGGACAGAACTATTCACGCGTACAGTACTATTCACGGGCATGGTTACTATTCAGGAGTACAGTTACTATTCATAAATACGGTTACTGCTCTTGTGGAATAGTAGAAGTTACTGTTCGTGGTAGAAGCAATGGCGGCGAAGTTCGAAATCGAGAAATTCAACGGGAGTAATTTCACTTTAGAAGTTGAAGATAAAGGCTAGCTTGAGAAAAGATAATTGCCTAGCGGCCATCGATGAAAGGCCGTACGACATGACTGATGATAAGAAGTGGTATGAGATGAACGGGAATGCTATTGTAAATTTCTATCTGGCATTAGCAGATGGGGTGCTGTCAAGCATAGAAGAGAAGAAGACAGCAAAGCAGATCTGTGAAACTCTAACAAAGCTATATGAGGCCAAATCCTTGCATAACAAAATCTTTTTAAAAAGGAGACTTTACACTCTGAGGAAAGCGAAATCTACATCGATGACCGACCACATCAACACCCTAAACACACTCCCAACTCACAACGCTGGGGCATACAATCAGTGCGAATGAACGTGCAGAGCTTCTACTTCAAAGTCTACCTGATTCGTATGATCATCTCATCATCAATCTAACAAACAATGTCCTTATAGGCAATCTAGTCTTCGACGACATTGCACCAGCCGTTCTTGAGGAAGAAAATCGGCGCAAGAACAAGGAAGACAGGCTGGTAAGTTCGCAACAAGCGGAGGCCTTATCGGTGACGAGAGGAAGATCAACGGAATGTGGCTCCAGTGGGAATCATACCCATGGTAGATCAAAATCAAGAAGTAAAAAAAGAATATTAAATGATACAACTGTGGCAAAAGAGGGCACGTGAAATCAGAGTGTTGGAACAATAAGAAGAGTGGAGATTTCTACACAAGGATTTCACTGGAAAGTTGGTAAATGATTGGCATTTAGCTACTGCACATATGGAGCAGCATTTGCCGAAGTTGAGGTGGACATGACTGGAGATTTCTACACAAGGAAAGCAGATATTGTTAGGGACCTTGGACATTCTCTTATTCCAGCCATAGATGTTGGACGGGTATTATGACATTATTGTTATTTTTATGTTTACTTACTGAAAATATCCAAATTAGTTGAATAAGCTTCATTCTTGTTGGTTGGTGTTGGTGTACCTTTACTCCTAGCATTATAGTTGAGTTTTTGGTCTGCTTCATTTTTTTTAAACTTGGGAATTCTTTGACTTTCGAGTACTTTAAGGTAGTTAAATAAAATTTTCTGACATTTTCCTTTTTTGTAACATCATCTGTTTAAGTCTTGATTACTCAGATACTTGTTGTTTTCTATTATATCAATTGGAAGCTTGCTGCTCTTAATATGTTTTTATTTGTGCCTTTCGTTTTACAAGTATAGAGTATGGGGCTACTCTTCTGTTGACCATCTGTTCTTATTCTGAATAGTATGACAAGAGAGCAAAAACATGTATTCCAATTCTTCTGCTCAGGCTAAATTGATGATCTTTGCCACCCTTCTTAAGAGTTTTCCCTCTGTTATGTTGTCAATCAACTATCTCCTTTGTTAATTGTTGAAGCAACTATGTTTTGTTGCATCTCTAATCCTAATGGCGGCTGCCACCACCATCTTACCCCTTATACCATGCACAAATTCACTTTGATTAGCTTCCTAACCTAGTTGTTCCCACGTGCGATGCACGAGACTCAATACTAATATTGTTGTACACATATTGTGGTAATACTAAGATTTGATAAATACCCATTCAAAATGACCACTAATCAATGTCATTTTTCTTTTGAAACAAAAAGAAAATGAAAATAATGAAAACAAATACCTATCAAACTATTTTTAAGATAAGTCATCTAAAAAATAAATGAGTTTGGTATGAACAATAACATGGAAGGTAGAAATGCATGAAAAATACCTGTGGAAGTTGTTTGATTAGAAACCTGACAAAGTTGTCTGATTAGAAACCTGTGGAAGATGTCTGATTAGAATAGTATTTATATATGATGCTTATTCCGTTTAAAAAGTGTGTGGTTTTTTTTTTCCTATTCTTGGTGTCAGGCATTGCTCCCCTAGCACCTTTTTTTGTGACTTTGCTGGAAGTTTTCGCGCTTGTGTATATTATATAATCAAAGAAACCTTACAGTGATGAATATGGCAATTTTTTTCCCTCATTATCGATCCCATTGAAATTGGTATGCAAACTTCAGTTTCAACTGTATCCCTTGCCTACAGTTCTTTTACAAAGTACTGTTTAAGATCTGATTTCTCCCTTCGGGGCCCCTCTTATTCCACCCCCTGTAAATCTTACACCTACCCCTCATCTTCTAGATTTCCTATATTTAGAAATATGATTACAGCCGCGGGCACGAAAGCAAGATCTTTGAAACCTAACTTTTGGTTTAAAAATACACGAATTCAAGTCATTCTTTCTGGGTATATACATTATTTAATTTTTTTTTACTATCTCATTGCTTGGCAGATTGAAGGAGGTTTTGTTTAAGGTTTAGGTTGGATTGCCTTGGAAGTGTTGGAGCGGGGGACTACACAGACACAGAAATGTCTATACAGAGATGGATAATAACACTGGTACTATGTAATCACAGTAGAGACAGAGAACAGCACACAATGATTTAACGTACTTCGGTCAGTATGATCTATGTCCACGGGCGAGAACAGCAGAGAAATTTACTAATCACAAAAGAGAAGATTACAAAAGGTGACCACTCTAATATCTCCCCAAACTCACACAAACAAGAGAACACTAAAAAAACTCTCTTTTCCTTTTTTAATCTTCAACACTCTCTTTCTTTTCTCTTTGTTCTGAATTGCATCTAACCCTTCACCACTTCTCTTCTATTTATAGCCTTCAAAAGGAGGTTGGTGAAATAGTAATCGGGTTGGTGAAATAGTGTTAGGGTTGGTGGAATAGTATTGGGAGTTGGTGGGTTTTGGATCATATGCAAAGTCAAATAACAAATCTCCACCTTGACTTTGAATATGAAGATTTTCTCTTCACTCTTGCTATCTTGCCAGAAGTCCCTTACGGGCTTAACCTCCGCTTTGTTGAATTCCAACCAATTCGAGATAATGCTCAAACTTGTGCGAAGGTACGAGCTTCGTCATCATATCTGCTAAATTATCTGTAGTATCAACTTTCTCAATCTTAATGACTTTAATTTTTCTGATAAAATGATAACTGACATCTATATGTTTGGTTCTTTCATAATACGTCTAATGTTTCGTCAAATGTATGGCACTATTTCTGTCACAAAATACCGTACTAACATCTTAGTGTAAGCCGAGATCTTTAACCAAACCTCTCAACTAAATAGTTTCTTTCACTGCTTCTGTCACTGCCATATACTCTGCCTCTGTGGTAGACAAAGTAACTGTCGACTGTAGAGTCACCTTCCAACTAATGGCACTACTTGAAAGAGTGAATATATAACCTGTCAGGGATCGTCTTTTATCTAAATTGTCCACATAATCTGAATCAGAATAGTCATGTATTCTACAATCTGAATTTGTGTTCATGCCAAAATATAAACTAATACTAGCAAATCCTTTCAAATATCTAAGTACCCATTTCACAGCTTGCCAATAGACCTTTCCAGGCTTAGCCATATACCGACTCACAATACTGACTGCATGTGAAATATCTGGACGGATGCAAAACATAGCGTACATAATACTTCCAACTACACTGGCATAAGGAACACAAGACATGTACTGCTCCTCTTCAGTCTGAGGTGACAAATCTGCTGAAAGACGAAAATGAGCAACGAGCGGAGTCTTCACAGGCTTGGCATCAAGCATGCCAAATCTCTCCAACTTATTCCTGATGTATTTCTCCTGAGATAGAAATAAACTTCCTTCTCGTCTGTTCCTGTGGATCTCCATTCCCAAAATCTTCTTCGTTACTCCCTAGTCTTTCATCTCAAACTCATGCTTAATTTGAGATTTCAACTCGTTGATTTCTGATATATCTTTAGCTACAATTAATATGTCACCAACATACAAAAGCAAATATATAAAAGAACCATCATTGGGCTTTTTATGATAAACACAACTATCATATTCACTCCTAGAGTAACCGTGCTCAAACATGAAAGATCAAATCTTAAATACACTATCTCGGAGACTGTTTCAACCCATAAAGAGATTTCTTCAACCTGCACACATGATCTTCTTTACCTTCAATAACAAATCCTCTGGCTGATGCATAAAAATCTGCTCTTCCAGGTCGCCAAATAGAAAAGTTGTCTTCACATCAAGTTACTCAAGCTCCAAATTAAACTGAGCAACCATGACAGGTAACACGCGGATTGAGGTGTGTTTTACAACAGGAGAGAATACTTTATTAAAGTCCACACCTTCAGTCTGACTGTAGCCTTTAGCTACAAAACGTACCTTGTATCTTACAGAATCTATATCCGGAGTTTTTTTCTTGAAGACCCATTTACAGCCAATGATTTTCTTTCTGCTTGGTGGCTTCACTAACTCCCATGTCTGGTTTTTGTGAAGAGACTCCATCTCTTTAGTCATCGCAACGGTCTAATCTGCAGCCTCACTGCCACTAATAGCCTCCTTGTAGGTAGAAGGCTCTGAAATCTCAAGTGATTCTGCTATACTTAAAGCGCAAGTAAGCATGTCAGCATAATGTTGGGGAGGTTGGACTGCCTTTCTGTTCTCCCGGTAGCAATATTGTACTGTTGCTCTTGCGGTGTATCAGCATCTAAAGTTGAACCTTCCGCAATATCAGCTGGTTCAACATGAGCGCCCTCAAGCACTCCCTTTGAAGTGGAGTTCTATAGCTCCACCTGCTTGCTAGACTCCTTTTCAGTACCTTTGTTATCAACAACAAACTCCTTTCTCAGGTAAAGTATGGATTTCTCATCAAAAGTAACATCTCTGCTAATAATAAATTTAGGTGATTTGGGATCAGAACACCGCAATCTATATCCCTTCACCCCACTAGCATTTCCTAGAAAGTTAGCTTTTTTGCTCTGGAATCAAGCTTACCGTCATTAATATGAAAATAAACAGAGCAACCAAATGCTCTTAAATGAGAGTAATTAGCAGGGGTACCAGACCATACCTCTTCTGGAGTCTTAAAATCAATTGATGTTGAAGGAGATCTGTTTATCAAATAGCAAGCTATATTGATTGCCTCAACCTAAAAGTTTTTTGACAAACCAGCATAGAGAGCATGCACTGAGCTCTCTTTAAAGGTGTTCTGTTCATCTTTTCTGCAACTCCATTTTGCTGTGGTGTATGTTGAACTGTACGATGATGCACGATACATTCATTCTTACAGAATTGGTCAAACTCTATGGAACAAAACTCCATCCCATTGTCGCTTCTAAGGCGCTTCACTTTCTTTCCTGTTTACTTTTCAATCATAACCTTCCATTACTTGAAGGTTGCAAACACATCACTCTTATTCTTCAAAGGGTACACCCAAACTTTTCTGAAATAATCATCAATCAATGTTAGCAGAAAATGAGCTCCACCTTTCAATGGAACCTGAGAGGGACCCTAAACATTTGAATGGATATAATCTAAAATACCCGTGTAGTGTCAGAATCTGAATCCTCTGAGGATGACACTGGTGCGGCACCTATCACTGTATTGCCTTCAAGGATATAGAGGGTATTTACTTTCTTTCCTTTCTTCACAACAAGAGAGCCTTTACTAACTCTCAAAACTCCACCTTCAGCTGAAAACTTAAAATCATTAGAGTCAAGGGTGCCTAAAAAAATGAGATTCTTCTTTAACTCTGGTATATGTCGGACATTACTCAATGTTCTAAGAATACCATCATATTTTTTAATTTTAATTGATCTGACACCAACAACCTTGCAAGGCATGTTATTTCTCAACAAGATATTTCCACCATCGATAGACTAATATGTGATAAACTAATCCCTATGAGGATACATATGGTAGGAATAACCCGAATTAAGAACCCACTCATCTTGTGAATGAGTATTAGCACTAACTGAAAGAACTTCATGTAAAGTAGTAGACTCTTCAGTTACAATGGCAACTAAAAGTTTCACCTCCCAAGACTTCGACTGTGAATTATCCTTTGCTTTGAGCACTGGACAATTGGGTTTTATATGCCCATTATTATGACAGTAATAACATTCAACAGTTTTTCTTAGCCTTGATTTTGATCTAGACATATTTCTATATTTGCCTCTACTACCAAAACCCTTTTCAGGACGACCACGAACGATCAAGCCTTCAGCTTAATCCTCTCCTCCTACGACAGACACTTTCTGCCTTATTTCTTTTGAATGTAAGGCTGATTTGACATCCTCCAAAGAAAGTGTATCTCTACCGTATAACATGCTATTAACAAAATTCTCATAGGAAGTAGGTAATGAACATAATAAGATAAGAGCTTGATCTTCTTCGTCGATTTTGACATCAATATTTTTTAAATCCATAAGAATGGTGTTAAGTTCATCTAAATGGTCTTTAATTCGCATACCTTCTTTCATGCGAAAGGTGAAGAGGCGTTGCTTCAAGTAGAGCTTATTTGTCAGAGATTTCGTCATGTACAAGCTCTTCAACTTGAGCCACAAATCAGCGATAGTATCTTCATTGGCAACCTCTCGCACTGTATGACACTATGCACCTTCATCTCTAGCTCTTTTTTTCATCATCGGGCATGGATTCTGGTAACTTATCCTTTCTAGATAAGACTTTGGACAGTCCTTATTATACTAGGAAAGCCCTCATTTTTACTCTTCACAAACTGAAGTTATTTTTCCCATTGAATTTCTCTACTTTGTATTTTAGATAAGACATCTTGAAGCTGGCTAGAACAGTTACTGTAATTATGAATAGTAACTGCCCTTTATAAACAGTAACCATATGTATGAATAGTGACCATACGTATGAATAGTAACAGTACTTTTAAATAGTACCGTACCCGTGAATAGTACCCAATGCTCTTAGAGAGTAAATGATAATCTACTTATTTTCTGATGTGGAGGATCCACTTTTAGTGGCAGCAACAGAGCATACAATAAGCAAATACACATACTCTAAACAGGCTCTGATACCAGTTTGTTGCAGCGGGAGGCTTCATAAACACAAAAGTGTCTATACAGAGTAGATAATAACAACATTGAACATGCACAGTGAACACAAAAAAACAACACACAAGTATTTAACGTGATTCGGTCAGTATGACCTACGTCCACGGGCGAAAATAGTAGAAACCTTCACTAATCAGAGGAGAAGATTACACACGGGGGACCACTCAAATATCTCCCCGAACTCTCAAGGAGAATAACACTCAGAAGAAAAAACTCTCTTTCTCTTCTTTCCTTTTTCTTTTCCTTCCTCTCTACCTCTCTCTCTTTTCTTTCTCTGTCTGATGCATTAAGCCCTCTCCCCTCACCCCCCTTATATAACCATAAGAAAATAATAAAAAAATAGAAAAAGGTTGGTGACACAGTAGAAGGTTAGGTGAGAATATAAAGTCAAACGTTCACAAAGATAATGGTTTTTTTATAGTTTCTAAGGTTGGGGATATGATGAATAGTTGAATAGCTTCTACTCATAAGGGATAGAGAGTGGTTCGTTGACAAGCGCAAGAGTTAATAATGTATGTATGATGTTTAAGAGAGGAAACAGAGACATATGGCTAGTACTGAAATGATTTCCTTCTCTTGCCTTGCAATGCTGCAACAGTCTGGGTCCAGCCAACTGTTTGTGCATTCAACATTTGGAAAATTTCTTTCTTTTTATGGAAATAGGATTGAAGACAGTCCTTGTGGTAAGTGGAATTTTTGTCTTAAGAGCATTGACATGTATTGATTATAGGCGGAGGTCGAATGTCATAATTCTATGAATGCATGTATTTTCTTGTGAAGGCCGGACGGGCCATTCTAGTGTAACATTGTCTCTCTTGACGGAGTCTCCGGCTTAGCAACTGAGTAAATATGGATCTTTCTGTTGATGCATGATTCCTCAGACTGGATCGTAAATTCTAGATGATGAAGGAACTATGAGGGGCCACCTTCAAATGTACTTTGTCTTTCAAACCATGCATAAATTTTCCCCATATCTAATGGATTAACGTCCATATAAACATAAAATGTATAGCTAAAGCGAAAGTACAGCTTCTTTTGAGAAATCAATGTCCGAAGATGAGAATGTGAGTCTAAGTTGTTTTCATGACTGACAGTAATGGGTGCTTAGTAACTAGAAGAGCAAAATTACACCACATAATGAGCAGCAAAAAGAACGCATAAGAAATAATTATATTTGTTGCAGCGGAGGGGCTTCACAGACACAAAAGATGTCTATACAGAGTGGATAATAACAACACTGAACATGCACA
>JBAKGM010019459.1:0-10538 GCA_037177215.1 Asparagus racemosus | reverse complement strand
AGTTGATTCTCTAAGAGCTGAAGTCGAGCGTCGTTCTTCTTCGAGAAGAGTGTGGCGAGCGTATCCCATGCCTCCTTCAGAGTTCTGGCATCTCACATGTAGTCTACGAGATCTCTTCTACTGTCGTCTTCAGCGCATACATACCCTTGCCAACTTTGATGTTCCACTTTCTTAGTGCTTCGCCTGCTTCCCGAGGTGTTGTAGTTTCGGCACCCCCGATGACCTCCCAGAGGTCTTGTCCTTGCAAGTATGACTTCATACAAGTCTCCCAGTAGTTGTAGTTGTTGCCGTTAAGTTTCTTAAGTATAGTAGTAGTACTTGTCAGATCCGCCATCGTGATGTGGTACTGCTTTAGTATCTCCACTCAAGTCTAGTCCTTGACCAACCAACTTCACAGTCCTGGACTGAGCACGAACTTCAGCTTTCAATAACGCCTATAGGATCACCGTAGGAAAGAGTCGGTCCCTGACCGCCTTGCTCTGATGCCACTTGTTGAGTTTAGAAGAGTGGCGGACACTAAGAAATATTTTGTTATTATTTCTTTAGTGGCACAACACTCAATACTCTCAAGTATAAATACTCTCTCTACTACAAACTACTACTAAACTCTTTTACAAGATACTACTTTTTTCCTCTCTCTCTCTCTCTCCCTGTTTATCCCCCCCCCCCCCTCTACTGAGGATGATCTCAAACAAATACTTGGGGGGTTATTTATAACCCTGGTTTAGGGGTAGGTAAATATTATTAGGGGTAGGTGTTACTGTAGTTAGATTAGGGGTAGATGGGCTGCTGACTTTTAACAAAATGTTTTAATTTTTCTTTGCAACTGTCACTTCATTGTCAGCTTGTTCGCGGGGAATAAAGCTGCTGATTTTTTCATTGATCTGAATCTGTTACACCTTTATGAAATTATAAACAAATTCAAATAAAGAGATCGCCTTTTTATAAGGCGTACAACGAAAAAATCAAATAAAGATGATAACTTTAAACCAATTGAACAAACGAGGGATCCGTTTATCGAATCCTCGCTTGCGTGGGTATCTTTGCCTGTGACGGGAACTTGTTTCGTCCGTGGATCACCGCGTAATTCCGATCCAAATGGAGATCTGGATTCTGGATCTGCAGATCTGAGGGTTTTATTCCGCGAAGGAAATAAAACGCCGATGGGGATCAACTCACGAAGGAGGTGATCGCGGAGCGGGTGAGATCTACCAGGAGAAATTACGCAGGAGGACTAAGACGAAGCTTAGCCTAGAGGGTATATCTGCAAATCCGACCCGGATCGCTGCAGATCTGAGCTCGACTCCTTACCTCGCGATGTAGATCTGGTGTAGACGAGTTCGTCTCTTGCACGGGCTGTGGATCTGACTTTCCTCCTTCGCCGGTACTCGGATCTGTGCAACAAGGACTCGTGGATCTCGCGTGGAGCTCTCCAAAAAATCCCAGAATTTTTCCAATGCAGACGAAATTTTCCAACCCCCAACAATGAATCCCCCCGGCCTATTTATAGGCTCAAGAGAGAGGGGGGGGGGAGGCCGAGGCACCTTGGTGCCTCGGCACTGTGGCACTGTGTTACGTGTAAATACTATTAGGGGTAAGTGTTACTGTAGCTAGATTAGCGGGTACATGGGCTGCTGACTTTTAATAAAATGTTTTAAATTTTCTTTGCAACTGTCACTTCATTGTCATATTCAAGAAACTTCGTTATTCTAAAAACTTTGTTAAATGGAAGGTTGGAGGCTGCTAGCCTGCTACGACTCAATGGAAGAAACAAAACTAAATCTTGGCATTCTTGAAAGAGAAATTAAAGGCAAATGAATTATACGGAGGAAATGCTGATGGATTGATAGCTATTACGACAAACTCACTGAAGAAAATTTTTTCCAATTTATGAAGATGCGTACATGATATTACTAAGTGTTATAGGGAATAATAAACAAAGAGAATTCAATGCTTCTGTTGTCTTGTCCAGAGCTAGAATTTCTTTTCAATACCGTGATTATTGAGCGCAATCATTTATGGCTACCCCGCGTCACGCGGGGAGTATTTGCTAGTTCCATAATATAAGTACTCTGAGAGAAGGCGGGTGAGCTTACCAGACTTGAGCGCTCCAACACTCCAGTAATTGAAGACCAGAGACTTGAGCGCTCCAATACCCTGATAATTGAAGAGAGAGGAGGGTGGTGAATGATGCATTATGAATGGGAATAACATCTAAAGTATTGATGAATGGCTGTAAAGAGAAAGGGAAAAGAAAGGAATCACCCTCTTGTTTATTGCAATTTTCCCTTGTCCATTACAGAGAGTTGCAGCAGGATATATAATTTAAGGATTAATTGCAGATAGACCTCCTATACTATCGCTCAATTGCAGATAAATCCCTACAATTCTATTGGCACCAATAGACCCTTGTACTGTTTGCCCAACTGTACGATAGACATTCTAAGTAGGTACGTTTTTTTACTTTTAAAGAATTAAAAAGAAATCACTCAAGAGGTCCATTCGCACCAATAGAACAACACGGGTTTATCTACTATTATTGTACAATGGGTCTATACTAGTTAAACTTTAATTTAATCTAAAGGACACAAACTAAAGTGTCGGCTTGCTAAAGTTTAGGATGCTTCCAAGGTGGAAAGTGCTGAGTTTAGTGATCCCAGGGGCCCGCCAAAGTTAAAGAGGGGGTTAAGTGACTATTAAAATTATTACGGTTATCTCAAAATCAGCTAAATTTGAAGGGTTTTTTTTTTAATTTACCTGTCTATGAAGATTTGGAAAATCCTGAGTCATTTCCCATATTTGATGAGAAAACTAAAGAAATATTTGAAAATGAACCGAGTCCAGTTACACGATGGGCAATTCAAAGGATGGAAATGCTGAAGAACATCCCTCTAAATTTGGTTAAGTTTTTCGTGGAGATGGAAAAACAATAATGCAAGGAATAGTAATGAAAGAAACAGTAGGAAAAAAGAAAAGATAATTATCACTGCAAACCGTTTTTTTCAAAATAGAGAAGATAGCTATAAAACAGTTTGTAACATGATTTTGCAAAGAGCATAAAGAGGTTGTGTAGATTGTTTCACGTAAGGAATAAGTGTGGAAAAAGAATGGTTACGGGTACCCATGTATTGTGACCCAGGTTACTTCTCTATTTCCATGAACAATTTGTTTTCTATTCAATCAAATTGCAGATAGACCCCTTGTACTATTGCCTTACTGCAGATAAACCCATGATACTTCTATTGTTGTAGAGAAACACTCCTTGAATGAACTTTTTTTTTTTACTATTTTACCGTGGAAGGAAGAGAAAAAATGAACCGATACAGGTACACACAATTTCTAATACATAGCCACATCCAAGTATTTTTTAAAAAAATTTAACTGTTGTGTGATATCAAAAGAATAAGGATTAACTGCTGTTAACTACTTATAGTTTCCTCTACGTGGCACCTATATATACTCTCACTTATTTTTGGCAGCACCCTAAAAGTTTTAAAACTAACAAATATATACCCTCACTTCTTTGGCAACACTTATACAACCTAATAAAGTTTTTAAAACTTGCAATTAAATACCCTAAATTTTTTAAAACTTGCGCTGACATAAAGTTCTTGAAACTTGCAGTCAAATTCCCACAAGTTTGCCTAACTAAGGGTATTTAAGTGTGAGTTTTAAAAACTATAAAGTCGTGCAAGTTTTAAAAACTTATAGGGTATTTAAGTGTTTCAAAAAAAGGTAAGAGTACTTAAGTGCTTCATATTTATCTTTGTGCAACACACACACACACAATATCAAATAAATAGTTTAAAATAGGAAAAAAAATAAATTAAATATAATTTTATAAACATAAATACAAGTTTAATATATTTTAAATAGGAAAACATTTAAAAAAATAAAAAAAAGGAACCCATGGGCCGACCTAGGACCCATGGGTCAGTTCTAGCCTGGCCCACCCCTAGGCAGGTCATGAGCAAGGTTGGGTCCGATCCTAGACCCAAGATCAAAGAGTCAAGCACGGCCCACTCTCCACTTTGAACCGCATTGGCCAAGGCTAGACCTGGCTCGGACTTGAACCCAGTGGACTGGTTCACGGGCCAGAACCAGCCCGACCCATGCCCACGCCAACTTTTCACATGAAAACTTGGTTCAATGGGCCAAAACGCAAGGCCAAAAAATCAATGGACTTAATCACATGAGGGTTCTTACTTTGGGGCCTAGACACCATTTTCCAAACATGATTTAGACATTGTAAGATATAACTCAAACTTGAGATGTGTATGAATAATATTTCACAATTTAAAAGCAAACTTAAGATGTGGTAGTTACATAATGAAGGTTATCAAATTGATATAGGAAATGCACAGCATAATATTTATCCCACCTTTCTGCACAACAATTGCAATATGAGCAAATTTCACTGAAACAAGGTTATATTAACTACAAAAACAAAGCATCATCAATTAAAAAAAAATATGTTTCCACCAAATATCACAACAAAAAGACCATATGTGTCAATAAAACAAGAAATCGAAATTGTTCATATTTCAAGTCACCCAGTTCAGATACTAACCTTTGAAGCAAGCTACAACATTCTACCACCGCAGGAAGGGAAAAAAAACAGAAGGGTTAAGCTTCGGGAGATAAATTAGCAAATATCTAGATTTTGGGGTAAATTTGCAAATAAGGAAAATTTGAACTACACATCCTCTGTGAGCAGGTTGTCGAAGCCACGCATGCATGACTAAACTGCCCCAAATCTACAAAAAAGGCATTTGTGATATTTGCACAAATAAGGTCTCTAATAGCTTATGAAATCAATTCTATAAAAATGTACATCAATCTAATGAAGAAAATGGTATTGAGAAGAATGAACAGAATGAACTAAGATGCAAGTATCGGTAAAGTTAAAGGAAAAAAGCAGGGCATTCGACAAAAATGGCAATAAATCTATTTTAGAGGTGGAAAAATTAAAAGAAATCACAGAATATATGTACTAGATCTCTTCAACTCCTGAAAAACTCCAAAGGTAACCATTAGCAAAGCTTTGAGATATAACATAAACCAAAAGATATAGGCTGAATAAAATACAAAAGAGCATCTAGCACACCTTTAGTTTAAGATGTTTATTTTTCCGCAATTGTAACATCGAAACAAAATGTTATATGTCAGGAAAACAATTTATCCAAATTGTTCATATTTCAAGTCACACAACTGGTTCAGCTATAACCTTTACTGCAAGCTGCACCATTCTACCCCCAACTGAAACTACAGAAGTAATTTCAGGGTAGTTGTAAGTTCGGCCTTTTTTTTTCCTTATCACCAGTAAACACACCCCAAACATAAATAAAGAAATCCATAAACCCCTCAAAAGTGTAAAATAAATGAACAGATAACATCTCTCCAAATCCATAGGCCAGAAAATAAGAAGATTAGCAAATGATGAACAAGTTAGTAACAGGAAAAGTAGTAAAAAAAACATATGAAATGGCACCACCAAAACAGATTGACTGAAAATTTTCCATGAAATGACACAGATATTTTTCTCAAATTTCACCAATGTTATAACACACGTCACATAGAATACGATGCACACTAATATGCGCTTAGTAGGTGATACAACATACATGGTAAAAAATCTGTAGACCCAGAAAATGTTGACAATAAACATTGGAAGGTAAAGAAAACTTTTCTGTGCAATGATTAATAATGACAACTTTATGATAATAAGAAATTCAACACTAGAATGAAGTAAATGCAGCAAGAACATAAAGAATATGATCGATTGCGAACAAAACTGAAATTAGCAAGACAAGAAAATACAAGTCCATAGTATGTGACCCATGAGTAATAGATTAAAGAACATTCTTATTGTACTCACAAGCATACATGATACCCAATACATAATCAATAAAATAAATCAATGAAATAAAAGATGAAATGAAACAGTAATAAGTAATATTTAGGCACAGCTAAAGGATATTTCACATCGCATTTCCTGAACAAGTTCACATCAGACATCACATAGAGTTTGCAAGATCAACTCGAATCTGAAACGTGTCAGAACATTCACAGCTTAAAAACAAAAGTAAGATGTAATAGTTACATGTGAAGGTTATTAAATTGATGGTATTAAAAATACAACACCAGATTCATTTCACCTATACATGATAATAAGAGAAAATTAAGTGTACTACTTTTCTGCACAACACTAGCGGTCTGAACCAACTTGCTTGAACAAATTTATACTAAGAACAATAACAAAGCATCCATCATATTTTAAAATCTTGTTAACCACCAAACATTGCAACAAAACAATGAGATATGTTGAGAAAACAAGTCACCAGCAGCCGCTGGCTACAACTGGTTCAGATATTAACCTTTATAGCCAGCCACATAATTCTACCACCAACTGAAACAATAGAAGTTTTTTTTATATTATCTGGGAGATTTAGGAGATAAATTAGAAAATATATAGATTTGGGGTAAATCAGCAAATAAGTTAAGAGTTAGGGGTTATATACACAAAAAACTGAAAAGATAGCTGTAAGGCCTCATTTGGTACACGGGAATGAGTGGAAAAGAAATGTATATTACCACTTTTCATTCATGCATACCAAACATATGATACTGTTGGAAGTTAGAACGTCCATTCCCACTTCCTCTTCATTTTCACATTTTGTGAGAATGGACATTTCCAATGAATTGGTACAAAATGGGCATTCCCACTTGGGAATGAAAAAAAATTTTAAAATTCATACTAAACATTCTCAAATTATTCATTAATTATCCACACCAAAAGATTTTCATTCTCACTTCATTCACTAATCGCACCCAAACATGAGAATGAAAATAAGCATTCCATTTTCCCACACTCATTCCATTTCGTTCCTTGCTCCATTCCATTCTCGCTTCGTCCGATTCTCACATACTAAACGAGGCATAAGTTCGGTCTCTATGTCCTCATCACCGGTAACAATTCCCACACCATTAACTAATCCCTAACCCACTCAAAAGAGAAAAAAATTGACAGAAATTAAATTGCTCTCCTCTCCAATTACTTGGGTAGCATAAGAGCAAGCAAGAAAGCTAACTATGCCCAAAAACAAGCAAACAAACATAAAGCCTTATTTATCTTCTGCGTCAAGCACATAACTTAGATCATACCGAATGACTAACTAAGTATATAGCATAGTGTATCTTAATAAATAAATAAACTAATAGCAGAAACAGATAACAAGTTTCTTCTACATGATAACAAGAGAAATCGAGAAAAAGAAAGCATTTTCTGTTTGTAAACCATATACACAGAAAACAGCGGTACAAATAAACAAGTTTTTCTTGAGGATTATACCCTTCACTGACTCTACATTATGAAAGCCATTTGTGATATTTGTACAAAATAAGATCCAGTAGCTTTTAAATTCCATTATTTAAAAATTGATATGTTTGGATGAAGAAAATAGCGTTGAGAAGAATAAACAAAACTAAATATAATAAGATAAAAGCATCAGTAAAATTAAAGGAAAAATTAGGATATTCAACAAAAACAGCAATATATCTGTTTTAAATGTTAAATAAAAAATTGTAAAATATTTGACTAGATCTCTTCAACTCTTGAAAAACTCCCAAGGGTAACACTAGCAAAGTTTTGAGATACAACAGAACCACTATAGGATCTGCCCAACCCTTGCAACTGGAACAAGCAGGCTGAAAGCCTGAAACAAATAAAATATAAAAGAACGTCTTGCAAATCTAGTTCAAGATTTTTTCGCATTTGTTATTCAAATCAAAGTATGACATGTCAAAAAAAATTAATTTATCCAAATTGTTCATATTTTAAGCCATTACACTGGTTCAGCTAACCTTTACAGCAAGCTGCATCGTTCTACCACCAACTGAAACTACACAAGTAATTTCAGGGTAGCTGTAAGTTCGGCCTTTTTATCATCATCACCAGTAATGAGTCAAATGCTAGAAATTAAAAAAATCCATAAGCCCCTTGAGAATATACGTAAATTAATAGATGACCACCCTCCATATCCATTAGCCGAAAAAATTAAGAAGATCAACAAAGGAGTGAGCTAGTTGCATATAACACAACATACATGATTAAAAAAAACTCTGTAGTTTCAGAAAATATTGACAGTAATCATCAAAAATTAACTACGTAACTTCAGCAACTAATTATAAATAATAGTATCGCGTTTTGGAATTTTATTACACCTATATCTTGGTTTTAGCAGATAGGCCACTTGAGTAAGATTTTTTTTTTTTTTTTTTTTTTGACTCTTTTCTCTTAGGGGGTTGTATTTGCCAAAAAACAATTTCCCTTTCCTAGAGAAAAAGGGCGAAAAAAAATTTCCCTTGGGGGTGTATCTGCTAAAACAAAACCACATTGGGTCTATATGCAATAAAATGCGACCCATGAATAATAAATTAAAGAACATACCTCAATCCATCATACCCAATATGTAATCAATAACAAAACTCAATAAATAAAAAGCATCAAAACGATATGTGAACTAAATTGAAATCAATTTCAACAAAAAATGAAGAGGAAATATTAAAATCAAACACTAACCAACCAGAGCGTCGCCGGCGCGAGGAGGGAATAGAGGGCTGAGGGTTTCGGGTATGAAATTGGGTACATTATTAGGGTTTTGAAGTTTTTAGGTTTTCATATAATGGGTCGGATTTTGGTTAAGCAAAGTTTACAGCCCAAAAAGCGCATTAAACAGGCTTTTATTGGGTTTTTTTCTACACAAACAAGTTCTCTTGGGAGCTATGTTTTCGCTTATACGGGCCCGAACCTATGTTTGATAAATTTTACTTATTTACTTATTTTTACTGATAAGTAGATAAAAAAATAAGTCGGAAATTTCTGACTTAGAGGGTATTTGGAGAGGCTTTTTTTTTGTCAAACTAGCTTTTAAGCTGGCTTTTACATTTTTATCTGTTTGGTAAAATGTCTAACAAATTATCTTATAAGTCCTATTTTAAAAAACTAGTATATTCCAGCTTTTGAAAAACTAGCTTATAAGTTTATTTTAAAAAAAACTAGGTTTGACCACACAAATTACTATTCTACTCAAATAATTTTTATAGTATTTTTATTAAAAACCGCAAAAGTTTCTAAAAACTAGCATAACTTAATATCTTAAAAAAAAAAAAGCCTCCCAAAGACCCTCTTATTCTTTTGATGCTTATAAGGAGATTTATTTATTGATGTTAGAAAAGACTAATTTGCACTCTGATAAAATAAATTAAAAATAAGTATTAGCGAAACATGCCCTTACTTAACTCCTTTCTTTTACCAAAAACCCCCTAAATTTTGGAGATCTCATGAGAGCTTCCCGAACTTCCAACTTTTACCAACGACCCCTCTAGGCGCTAATAGAGTTTGTTAATCCATTAACACAGTTTGCAGGGAAAAGAGGATGGGATAATTTATTTCTTCGTCGTCCATTTTGCCAATTCATACCCAATGTTGCACGAGCACATGTATACACATATTAAGGGTAAATTACCCAAAACGCCCAAGAACTTTAAACGTTTTGTAGTAAATCCTTAATAACTTTCAAAATCACACTAGACCCCCAATTACCTTTGCATTTGACAACATACCCCAAATAAGTTCCTGCATTTTGCAAATAACCCCCCATAACAAAAAAAACATAAAAAGGCATTTTGAAAGTTATTGGGGGTTTAGTGTAATTAACCCAAAAGATGTTGTTGGGTTTTCTGAAAAAGTTATTTGAAAATTTAGTGTGATTTTGAAAGTTATTGGGAGTTTACTACATGATGCTGAAAGTTCTTGTGGGTCTAGGGTAATTTGCCCTGTATATTATTTGTCACCTCATTCAGCTAGGGTGGGTTTATATTCGCCTTTACCATTCAATCTCTTCTTTCTTTCGTGAGTTGTGTATATTTCCTTTTCATTTTTATCTACTCTAGAATCAATGCAACAATTGAGCTCACTTTTTAATAAGAAACTCTAATTCATGTGTCTTTAGTACGACAACAAGCAAAAATTGACTCGCGCATTACCACGACATTAACGTAGAAAAGCTAAGGAAAAGTGGTTCAAACGTTAGCTTTAAAACTATACTATATATCAAACCACTTTGAATAAACAATATATTAACTCGTAACAAACTGTAGCAAGTACATGGGGATAGTTTACGGAGTGGATGGGTTTAGATATACATAGGAATAAAACTTCAGGATTATAGACGAAAAACCCTTTTTGTAAGCGAGTGGACTAAAAATAAATGGGTGTAAAACATCGGGTTTATAGGCAAACTCATTTATAAGTCGCGACATCACGACATTGGTATGAATAGGGGGAATGTAAAAATTTAAGAATTTGGTTTAAAAATACATCATATCTAATGACCTAGAACAAAAATATAGCAAGTAACTAAAGAATTTAACAACTTACATGATATGTAAACTGCTTAATATTTTGTGTTTTAAAATTAATTCAACGAAATATTTTGAAAGCTTAGATTGTTTCCGGATGAACAGCTGACATTTAA
>JBAKGM010019458.1:0-10539 GCA_037177215.1 Asparagus racemosus | reverse complement strand
TCTCAAAATTTATCTAAAATTATCTATTTAGCTTCAATTGTGCCACCTTCAAATGATCCAATTTCACCAAAAAGCATTAGATATTGCCTCGGTATCATTCTACTCTCCCTGAACAAAACTCATCCTCGAGTTTGACAGAAAATAAAATGGCATGATTGGGTGAAACGCAGTCAAATCAATACCTTCTTCATCTTAAACTTGTTGCAGGTTCTCATAGGTAATGGTTCATTGCGCAATTTATCCATGATCATATTTTTCTTATCAAACAACTTCAGACAATGCTGCTTATCACCATTTGAACCTAGCGCAACAAGGAAAAAACCGTCCTCTTGCGTCACTGGTAGACCCGGTTCATTTTAACATGGAGCAACTGTAAACTGAATGCCATCTTTCTAACAAGAGTAAGTGCTCTTCTTGCTACAGTTAATAGCGTCAAGATCAAATGAATTGATCCAACTGATCTTGTACCTATGCGGGTGCTCCTCTAACAATGCTATGTCATCATGTATGACCATCAAATTTTCATCTAATTGCTTGATTGGTGCAATAACAACTTGATTGTCCTTTCTAATTTTGTCCATATTTCCACCTTGTAGCTTCTTTTTGCCTAAAGGCTCTAATGTCTGACCATTGGCATTCGCAATTTTTATCTTCAGCTCTAGGTCCTCTTGAGAGTGAAATTTGTACATATAAATTTGGTTTGGTTCAAGCAATTCATCTGCAACATCCCTATGGATTTGAGAACTTCCAACAACATAGGCGTCTTTCACCTTTACGTGTATTATTCGAAGCATCCATAAAACATTTTCTTGTGGGATTGTCAACTTCCTGTTCTAGGCTTGGTTATGATTTACCATCCATCCTTGTAGCAAAACTGAGATTCTCTTCCTTGGATTGCACTTGTTTGGGTGCAACCTCCAATATTTCCACACCCATAGAAACCATACTTGACGGAGTATCAATGTCTTGGTGACAATTTTGAAATTGAGAAATTAAAATATGCTCATAATCCAATGGTAAAAATGTGGATCACAACTCTCTTTTCATGCGGCACCACATGCGAATCGGTGGTTTGTGATGGCGAATTCAATTGATTTCTAGTTTATCCCACCATACCGCAAGACCACCCCGCAACTTGCAAGCCACCAAAGGAACCTACTTTTCATCTAAGATAGATTGGATCTCAAAAAACTTCTCAACATGGTTCAACCAACCTAAAAATTCTTCAATATCAAGATTACCCAAAAAGTAAGGAATTTCCTTAATGCTTATGTGATAATCCTTCAAATCTAAATTCTCATCATCTTGATTTTGATGATGACAATGAACACCAGCCCTGGCGAGTAAATCACGGGCAACATTCCAAGCACGCATCTCGTCATTGAATCATTTTGGTTCCCTCTATTTATGATAGTAGCCAAGTTCCTCATCATCACAATGATTTCATCAACACGTCGATCTAGGGCATCAACTCGCTACGCAAGATCAGGAGGATGGTGATTAACTTTGTTATCGTTGGTGGCCATAGCAGGAAACAGCCTGTCTCTAAATACCAAAGGATATGGCACAAGGAAAATAAAAAAAAACTACTCCTCCTCATACGGGCAAAATGGCACATACCATAGAAACCCTAGGAATAGAAAACTTCAAAAATTAATAATAATTAATCTAAAAGTAATGTAGAATTCATCCCCCTTATATAGGGCATGAAACAAAATGACTTCCTAAAATAAAGAGACTACTAAATTAAAGAGACTTCCTAAAATAACAAGAAACTAAAATAAACCAGAATTTTCCCCGCAGCTGAGCCGATGATGAATATCGTTGAACTTCAAGCTTATCTGGAACTTATAACAAGTTTTATGTGTACAGAACTTCTTGAGCTTTCCACAAACATTTTATAAGAAACATTCTATGAAGCGAGTCAAAAGATATCGTCCTCTAAAGTTACATCTCGAAATCTATCTAAAATTACTCGTTTAGCTTCAATTGTGCCACCTTTGAATGATCCAAATTCACCAAAAAGCATCAGATAATGCCTTCGCATTATTACCAACTGATGTAGTAGAAGCGTAATCAAAAGAAATACCTAGTCCTTCTCGTATGAGCAAAACAACACAAACCCTAGAAACCCTAGGAATAGAAAACTTCTAAAATTAATAATAATCAATCTAAAATTAAAATGGAATTCATCCCCCTTATATAGGGTATGAAACAAAAAGACTTCCTAAAATAAAGAGACTTCCTAAAATAACTAGAAACCAAAATAAACCAAAATTTTCCTAAAATAAAGAGGCTTCCTAAAATAACTAGAAACTAAAATAAACAAGAATTTTCTGGCATAGCTGAGCCTGAAGATGAATATCTTTGAACTTGAAGCTTATCAAGAAGTTATAATTAGTTTTATGTAAAGAGCAATGTCTGAGCTTTCCACAGATATATTATAATAACGATTCTATACGGTTAGTCAAACGATATCGTCCTCAAAAGTTGCATCTAGAAATCTGTCCGAAATTATATGTTATGCTTCAGTTGTGCCACCTTCGAATGAGCCAATTTCACCAAAAAGCATCGGATATTGCCTCCGCATCAACCTCAGACCGAGTTTGCTTTTCTTTCCACCTCTTGATATGCCTTTGGTTGGTGTAGCCTTCAGAAATACATGATCACCAACTTGGAAATCTAAGTCCTTATGTTGACTATTTTCATAACTCTTTTGTCTGCTTTGTGCCATTCTCATATGTTGTTGAATGATTTTGATCTTCTCAGTCGTCTCCTGAATTAACTCAGGTCCGAGTAGGTGACGGTCGCCAGTTTCTTCCCAATACATAGGGGATCGGCAATGCCTCCTACATAGCATTCATACAGCGCCATGACGATGCTAAAATGGAAACTGTTGTTGTAGGCGAACTGAGCAAATGACAAGTGTGTAGTCCTATTGCCTTCAAGATCTATCATGCAAGCTCTCAGCGTGTCCTTCAGGGTCTGTATTGTTCTCTCCGATTGCCAATCAGTCTAAAGATGTGCTAGAGTACTAAACTTCAATCTAGTTCCTATATCTCTATGTAGGCTCTTTCAAACTCTTGAGGTGAAACGGGGCTCTCAAGCTGATATAATGGATATGAGAACTTCTTGGAGGTTCATGATCTCTTTACTGCATAGGTCGATCAACTTCTCCATGGTATATGACAGCTTGTAGAGTATGAAGTGTGCTAAAATGGTCAGGCGGTCAACTATCACCCATATGGCGTCTTCTCCCTTCACTGAGTGCAGTAGTCTATTGAAAAATTCTCTAGTGATGTGGTCCCACTTACATTCTGGAATGGGCAAAGGTTGTAACAATCCTGATAGTTTCTGATGTTCAATCTTCACCTGTTGGCATGTTAGGTAGTTTTATACAAATTCAGCTATCTCCTTCTTCATGAGACTCCACCAAAAGTTATGTTGAAGATTCTGGTACATCTTAGTGCTACCCGGATGACGAGTATGTGGGGTTTGGTGAGCTTCTCCCAATATCTGCTCATTAAGCTCCTCATCGTTGGGTACTCAAAGGCGATTACCCATCTTCAGAACACCATATTGAATCTGATATTCTAAATATTTTCCATGTTCCACCTTCTTCTTTATCTCACTTAGCTCCTTTTCTCCTTTCTACCGCTCTTTGATTTGCTCCAATATAGTTGGTTATTGGCTAATCTGATAAATCTTCATTTTGGAAGAATATTTTTTAACTTCAACCTCCATTATTTCTAGCTCTATATTCAACTCAACTTGTTTAGTTAATAAACACGTTGATGCCACTGGATGCTTTCTACTGAGTGCATTTGCTACTATATTAGCATTACGTAGATGGTAAAGGATGTTCACATCATAGTCTTTTAGCTACTCCAACCATCTTCTTTGTCTTATAAAAATCTCCTTCTAAATAAAGATGTGATTCAAACTCTTATGGTCGGTGTAGATGTTACAAGTTACACCATGTAAATAGTGTCTCAAAATCTTTATAGTAAAGATCATAGTGGCAAGCTCCAAATCATGAGTCGGGTAGTTCTTCTCATGTAGTCTTTATTTCCTAGAGACATATGCTACCATCTTCTCGTTTTGTATCAAAGCACAACCCAAACCTTGAGAGTATGCATCACTATATATCAAACTTATCTAAACTCGTAGGGATAGTGAGAATTAGAGCAGTTACCAACTGTTTCTTTAATTCCTAAAAATGCTCCTTGCAATTCTCTCTCCAAATGCACTTGGTATTCTTATGAGTCAAATAAGTTAAAGGGGCTGCTAACTGAGAAAATTGGTAATATCTAGCAAATCCTAGAAAACTCCTAATCTCCGTCACCAAAGTGAGACGTGGCCAGCTCACAATAGCTTCAATCTTCACTGTGTCCACTGATATCCCACATTCTCATTCTGCATCAAAACACAACCCAAACCTTGAGAAGATGCATCACTATATATCACAAACTTAATGAACTTGTAGGGATAGTGAGAATTGGAGTGGTTATCAACCATTTCTTTAATTCCTAAAAATTCTCCTCACATTTCTCTCTCCAAACGAACTTGGTATTCTTACGAGTCAAATAAGTCAAAGAGGCTACTAACTGAGAAAAACCCTTGACAAGTATTTTCTAATATCCGGCTAATCTTAGAAAACTCCTAATCTCCATCACCGAAGTGAGACATGGCAAGTTTACATTAGCTTCAATCTTCACTGGTCCACTAATATCTCATCTTTGGTGATGGTATGCCCCCAAAAAGAACACCTTCTTCAACCAAAATTCACACTACTTAAACTTGCATACAACTTGTTCTCTCTCAAAGTGTGCAATACAATTCTCAGATGTTCTTCATGCTACTTGAAACTCTTTGAATAGATCAGGATGTCATCAATGAAACCCACTACAAATTGATCTAAATATTGTTGAAATATTCGGTTCATTAAATCCATAAATGTAGCCGGTGCACTCATTAACTCAAATGGCATCACCAGAAATACTTCAATTGATGGTACCCTGATCTCAAATCGCTCTTGAAAAAATATTGAGCTCATTGGACTGGTCAAATAAATCATCTACCCTGGGAAGTGGGTACTTATTCTTCGTTCTCATCTTATTCAACACTCTGTAATCTATATAGAGTCTCATACTTACATCTTTCTTCTTCACAAATAGGACTAGTGCTCCACATAGAACACGCCGGGTCTGATAAATTCTTTATCCAATAATTTCTAAAGTTGCTCCTTCAGTTCCTTCATCTCAACAGGCGCCAATCTATAAGGGAACATAGATATAAGAGCGGTCCCTTGGACCAAGTCTATGGCAAACTTTATTTCTCGATCAGGTGGCAATCCTGGCAAGTCTTCATAAAACATATTTGGATAATGTCTCATAATAAGTATCTCTGATAGCTCCTTCTCATTCAATTGGTCACTTGGCACACAAGTGAAATATCCACTACAACACTACCTCAACAGCTTGGTAGCCTTCATAAATAAAATTAGGTGTGTGACTAGTCTTCTACATTCTCCATAGAAAGGAAGACTCATGCTTCCTTCAGATTTAAACTTTATCAGTTTTCTCAGATAGTTGCTGTAGTATGATGAGATGCTAACCAATTCATTCCTAGGATAACATCAAAATCTAACATATCTAGGCATATTAGATCTACATATGCTTGTTCCGGGTCTTTAAAATTGCAATGAGCTCAGATTACAATAAAAAGATTACAATGAAATAAAGAAATAATTTATATTTCTTAGGGTCCTTTTCTGTGTGCAAATGGCACGTCGATCTTGTATTTCGTTGATGTACCGACTAAGACGATGGGTCTTTTGCTATTGATGAGAACTTGTTGCTTGGAAGATTACTCAGTCTTCTCTTAGCAGTTTTGCTCAATACAATTGCAAGTGCGATATTAATAATCTCCTTATGTGTGTGTATTGACCTCTCTATGATCCGATTAGCCTCTTTAAAATGAGCAATCTCCTCTCCTTTTATAGGCTGAAAGAGAGAGTTATTAGCTTTCAATTGTGGATTAAGTGGCCATCAAAACAAGAGATAGTGGGGAGCAGTTATTCCCTTAAAAGTTGCCCTCAAATGGCTATTTGACGGTGTTCCCTGTTATGGTGAAAGTTAGTGAAGACACTTGGGCGAGGCTCGCTTGGATGTGGGTGAGCCTTCTTCAGACTATGGATGACGTAGCCTACTTGGGCTGTTATGAGTGAAGTTTATTGATTGTTGGACTTTGTTTATGAGTTCTAATTTAGTATAGGATTTGACTCATACTTTGGCTGACAAATGACACCTTTTGACTCGACCTGGGGTGTGAATTGATAGTCGACCTGATCTTGTCTTGGTCGAGTTGAGTTGAGATGGGCTGTGTGGCGAGGTTCTTTATAGCTATTTGAGAGTCAACCCTTTCTTGACTTTGTCGAGTTGAGTGGAGATGGGCTGCATAGCAAGGTTCGCATGTTTTGTTAAGTGACCTTCACTACAGCTTGTTGTGGGCTCGACTTTGGGCGCATTCGAAGTGTTTAGCCCATGGGCATTTACTTCTTAGATCCAAGCTAAACATTGCACTAGGTAGAAATATATTTTAACCATGTACAATGTTGCTAGAAGATTACCCACCCATAGGAGTGGAGATAATTAACTCACTACTTAATAGCGTAAGTGAATTGGGAAAATTCCTAGCAAAGTGAGTTGATACAAAAGAGTGTCTAGATCAAGGGTCAAAAAGTGCATGAGCAATGAATGAACATACATTAAGTGTACCTTCCACTGCAGATGGCGATGCTTGAGCATCCTTCCTTGTCAAAGCAAAGACTCTCCCTTAGTTTGTCTGGTTCTATTGCACACTCTGTTGAGGCAGAGCCTTCTGCGGTGCAGCATTTGATTGTTGTGAGGCATTAGCACGAGCAGTACGGTTTACTTCTAGTGCTTGTTTGGTTATCAATTGATTTCTCATGGTTGGGCAATCTCTCTTGAAATGTCCACAATGACCACACTCATAGCATCCACGGTGACATCTGCAATATCTAGCGTGATGTTTGCCACATCTGGGGTAGGCTGATGACTTGTTCGGTTAGTTTACTCCATAATGACAAAAGGTAAATTTTATTGTCGCCGACCTCCTAGGCTGGTTGATGATGATGTGTCAATTGTAGGGCCTCCTTCAGTTGTTGGGCATTTAAAAGAGTTCTGCTTCTCATTGCGAGTTACTTGGTACTCTAGTTGGCCTTTCTCAATTTCAAATGCAGTCTCTACCACTTCTACATAGTTATTGATCCTGAGAGCCACTAGTTTTCCCCTGATGTTTCGCCTAAGTCCCCATTGGAATTTCTTAGCCATATCAAATTCTTTGGCTATTAGATGTGGAGTGAACCTTGATAGTGTAGTAACTTATCCTCATACTCCTGTACTGTCATGTTATTCTGCTCCAACTCTTAAAATTTCATAGCACATTTATCCCTAGCACCCTCTAAGATATACTTCTTGTTGATAACATGTATGAACCTCCTCCATAGGTTTCATCTCCACCTCGACACCCCCAAATGAGGGACCCTCCTCATGGAGTTAGGCCTCTACGGGCTTCTGCTCCATTGTCGACATCTATGACTCTGCCTATGGGTCCTGCACCGCAGGATCCTCCTCCTCGTGATCTTCCTCCATAGGATCTTCCTCTTTGAGATCCTCATCTTCAGGATCTTCCCCCTCGGGATCCTCCTCTTCATGATCCTCCTCCTTGCGATCTTCCTCCCTCAACTATAGTTGTTCTACATTGACTCAAACGACTCCTATGTTCACTTAGTACTCTGTGTATGACTCTTAAGGTGTCAACCAGTACTTGATACCACTCTGTAACGCCCGGATGCACATAAAAATTAGGCATGACCCAACCGTAATAAGGAGAGTAGACCTACTCAATTTTTATATACACTTCTATAATATACAATAATACTGAAGAGCTTAATTAAAGTAGCGAAAATATATATACAGCACCTAGAATCAAAAGATTGGCAACAGAGGCTATAGAATACCAGAATAGCAAAATCCTAAATGGAACAATAATATAGTGCAAAGTCTGATAATAAACTACAATACGTATTAGTACATGTCCGAAAACTAAATATATATATATATATAGACATTTGAAATTGAAAGAATAAATCTTCGTGATAAGCTATGGATACTCACATTATGATCATTGATCGAAATGAAATAACATGTGTCAATATGAATAATCAAACTCTAATATTCAGGATTCTGAACTTTCTCAATTATGGGATATATCAATAAATCACGCATGCCTTTATACACCCACCAGTGAGCGTCCTCACACAGGGCTTGTTCCCACCATGACCCACTTTACCGTTGAAGCTTACTTTACACAGAGCATAATCAATTAATATAGAGTATCAACAATCAACAAATAAAAGAATACTATCATTCTCAACCCATAGAATCATCGAAGCAAGTCAAATTGCCACAATATAATCATTTAGAGAATATCAATGATATAAAACCAAAATGAACAAACAATGTGATAGTAATAGTTAAGCAATTAACAAATAGCCCACACATGAAGTGATTCAAATAGGAATATTATGAAAGCAATAAGATACACCACTGAGCATCAAACATCAACTCATAGGAATTTCAAGAAAATAATCAGTCGAACTCTCAAAAGAATTGAGAGGAAACAATAAAAGGTTACCTAACGTTCATGCCATGTTCCTCGGTATTGACAAACGAATCTAAAGACCTTACTCCTATCAGCACATACATGTGTACCCATATACGATTCTAATAAACTAGGTCATGGTTATTTTAGTAGCGTATAACTACATGCTATGCTCGAGAAGGGAATACTCAACACTTATGATATGTAGAAACAGCAAACACAGTGTACATGTAGTAGACTGAGATGGATGGATGGGAGAGCAACTGATTTCCAAAATTTGTGAAACTAATGTCATATTATTTCTGCATGTGTTTCATTTTTAGTACAATAGGTAGTTTGGAAAATTAATACATACAACTCATGTTATACTCAGAACATGTAGGACATGTACAAACTATAACTGCAGACTATTTTAGCATATTGAAGTGAATGATTGAGGTGCCAAATGATATCCAAAATTAGTGAAATAAAGTTTAAGTTATGCCTATGCAAGTGCATCTTTGGAAACAAGAATAATTTGCTGCATGCAAGCTTTTGAGAGAGATTTGCACTCTCTACAATGCATAAGGGTCAAGGTTTCAAACTTGTGCCAGAACAAAAAACACCTACAATTTTATCGGATTATTTAAGGTGCCAACCACTATCAATTTACATTAAAAATTTTGTTGTAGGTTTCTTAATAAACATAGTTTGAAGTTATAACATTTTCTTTACTCAATCATAAGTAGATATTTAGATACACACAAAACATCCAAGAATTACAAACGGCATATCTTGTGCACATGTATTAAATTAAAAAATAAGTTCGAACTAGGCAATAATCTTAGAACTAAATAAAATTACATTCAAATTAAAGCTATGGGAGCCTGGTTTCTAAGCAAAACGAATTACTTTAATTGGACTTCTGTAGGGTGAGTTATGGTAAAAATTCCAGCATTATATTTTCTGCATGAGTTTGGGTTTTAAACAATGACATGCAAGACATGTATTCACTAGACTAGTGAATATCCATAGTGATTTGAATATAATGGGACTGAAAACAAGTGATTACCTTACTTCCATGTTCATATAAGTTTAGAGATCATATTTTTACCTCATTTATTGACATGCATGAACTACTCTTAGGTTATATGTTACATGCAACCATTAATCTTACATACCAGACCAAAACTAGCCTAAAATCCTATTATTCAGATTTAAATCTCCAGTGATTACACAATGAAGAGAAATTTAAATCAATTACCTTGGTGTGAGGATTTGTTCCTCTTTCTCCTACAAACTTTTCTAACTAGCTCCTCTTATTTCTTGTTCTTCTTCTCGGATAAATGTAGGATTTAGAAGAGACAAGAGCTTGAGAGAGTGTTTGATGGAGAAATGGCAATAGGGTTTTGTTATGAGTTCTAGAGCTGAGGTTGTGTCGGCCAAGGGTGAGAGAGATGGTGAGGGTTTTCAAGCAAGGGAGGAAATGAAAAATAGGGGAGGGTTTAGTGTATAATTAGGGAAGACCCATGTAACTAAAGGAATATGAAAAGAGAAAAAAGAGAGTGGTTAAGTTGCAACTTTTCTTATCCATTATGGCTGCCTATATTTATTTAGATGTAGTATTTAGGTTGTTTTTAAATGCTCTTTGTCAGTTTGGTTTTAACTTTAATAAAGGTTTAACTCTTGGATAACTATGGTTCTCATACTATGGTTAATATGCATCGTATAACTTCACTAAATAGAGCTTCAATGAGAATATAGTCATAATTTACTCCCATGACAATGAAAGACGTGAAAGAGATTTGTAGATACAGGGGTCAAAATCGGCAATGGTATCTGAGTATAGAAAAAGGTTGGAATATTACATTT
>JBAKGM010019457.1:0-10542 GCA_037177215.1 Asparagus racemosus | reverse complement strand
TATATATGGGCATAAACAAAAAAGAAAAAATAGACTGCAAAAATTGGTTCCGCAAAGAGATAGGAAGAGCTGTGAGGCTTTTTAATATAACTACACTTTAATTATAGTTTTTTGTAGCTCTGGCTATAATACTACTGGACTTTCCGTACTAAAAAAGTTTGGTGTAGCTCTAGCTATAATACTACTGAAATTTTCGTACTAAAAATGGGGTAGTCGAGAAAAAGAATCGAACTTTACAAGAGATGGCTAGAACCATTTTAAATGAGTATAAGCTGCTAAAGCACTTCTGGGTCGAGGTATTTAATATGACATGCTATGTAAGTAATAAAGCTTATGTAAGATCAGTGCTAAATAAAACCTTTTTTGAACTTTATAATAAAAAAAATCCCTGACCGTTGCACATCTCTGTTTTTGGTTGCAAATGCTATTTTTTAAACATGAAAGAACAGTTGAAGAATTTTGATTCTAAAGCTGATGAGTGTGTGTTTTTAGGATACTCTTCATGTATCAAAGAATATAGAGTCTATAACAAAAGAACTAAATTTCTTAAAGAGTCTATCCATATTAAATTTGATGGAACTCACACTTCTATTATTTTTATCGATAATGCAGATGACCCTCTTGTGATAAACTCCAATGATTAGGTTGAACAAGAAAAGATGATGTTGAAGGGTGAAAAAAAGACTTAGTGGGGAATTGAGGACAAGAATGATAAATCAACTTCTGAAGATTCAAGATCCTCACATGATCCATTGAATTCAAATAATCAACAAGAAGTATCGACTAGAGATCATCCCAAAAGAAATCATCATGCACCTAGCACTTGAATGATTACTATTGCTTCACGGCAACATCGAGTGATAATTAAAATTCTCATTCCTTTCTTGGAGAGTTTTGTGCAAATGTTAATTTTATTTTTGAAATAGACCCTAAGAATGTGAATGAAGCTACTAGTGATGACAATTGGATAATTGCTATGCAGGAAGAACTTAATCAGTTCACAAGAAATAATGTTTGGAAATTAGTTCCAGAACCTAATGATCATCCGATAGTAGGAATGGGTCTTTAAAAATAAATTGGATGAGTAAGGTAATGTCATGAGATACAAAGCTAGACTTGTTGCTAAAGATTATAATTAAATAGAAGGGATCAATTTTGATGAAACTTTTGCCCTAGTTGCTAGACTTGAACTCACAAGGATTTTTCTTGCATTTTCCTGTTATAAAGGTTTTAGGCTTTATCAAATGAATCTAAAAAGTGTCTTTCTTAATGGTTATATGAAGAAAGAAGTCTACGTAGAACAACCCCTAAGTTTTGTTGGTCATGTTTTCCAAGATTACATGTATAAGTTAGATAAATCCTTATATGATATTAAACAAGCACCTCGAGCTTGGTACGATCGTCTAAGTACTTATCTACTAAAACATAAATTTAAAAAAAGGTTCCCAGACAATACCTTATTTGTTCAATCTATTGATAAAGATATTCTTATTGTTCAAATTTATGTTGATGACATTATTTGTGGAGCTATTAATAAGGATTTTTCTTATAAGTTTGAGAAGTTGATGCAGGATGAGTTCGAAATGAGCATGATGGGAGAGCTAAATATTTCTTAAGATTTTAGGGTAAACAGATGAAGGATGGCATGTTTTATCTATCAAGAAAAACAAGTAAAAGAACTTCTGAAATGCTTCAAAATGGATAGCTTAGAAGCAGCATCAACCCTGACAAATCCATCGATAAAACTTACAAAAGATGAAATGGGAGCATCAATTGATGAAAAGAGGTATAGAATTATGATCAGTAGTCTCTTGTATCTTACTGCTTCTCGTCCAAATATCATGTTTTATATGTGTTTGTGTGTGAGATTCTAAGCGAATCCAAAGGAATTACATTTGAAAATTATACAATGAATATTTCGATATCTTGTTGGAACGCAAAATTTTGGTTTATGGTGTCTAATGAATAATTATTTTGAATTTGTTAGATATTTAGTTAGTGATTATACTGGAGTCACACAGATAGGAAAAGTACTAGTGGCATGATACATCTTCTAGGATATTCTGTTGTATCTTGGTCAAGTAAGAAGCAGAACTGTGTTGCTTTGTCAACTATTGAGGCTGAGTATATTACACTAGGCAATTATTGTGCACAAGCCCTTTGGATGTTTTTGACAATACAGGACTTTGGCATTACCTTTAAGAAAGTTTCTCTTAGGTGTGACAACAAGAATGCTATTGATTTGAGTGATAACCCTCCATACCATTCCTGGAAAAAAAACATAGATGTTAGCCATCACTTCGTAAGGGACCACATTGCTAAGGAGAATGTACAAATTGAGTTTGTCCCCACCGATTAAGAGCTTGCAGATATTTTTACCAAACCTTTGCCTGAATATCATTTCACTAGACTGAGACAAGATTTAGGTATTTCATCCCTAGATATTTGCTGCATTTTTTATCTTTTGTACATATTTTGTTTTGTTTAGTAGTTTTCTTTTTATTTTTTCTTTACTCTTGTTTTTGTTTTTCTTTTTTTTTTCTTTCTCATTTTTTTGACATGCCTATTATCTACTTTTTGTGAGATAATTCTAGATGATATAGTTCATTGGTATACAGGTATGGATATGACATGCATAGTTCACATATATGTTTAATTTATAATAATTTTATGTGCAATAATAAAATGTTAATATCATGATTCATGACACACTTCACTTGTCATATGCACACTGTTACCTCATATTTATCCTGTATTTTGTTGTGGGATAGTTAAGTTGAAGTTCTATACAAGTTTTGTGAGTATATCAGTTTAAATATTTGTGATTTTGAGCTCTTTAGATTTGACAAATGCACAAACTTTTATTTCATGTATTTATATGCATATGAATTAAAATGCGAACAAATAAATAGAAGCGTATCTGTTAAAAGATGATCAAAGATCCACATTTTTGGATTATTGTAAAACATGGTCAAAGAACCACACTTATAACTTATTGTTTGTGCATTTCTCATTGGCTAACCATCATGTACAGAATATAAAATACATTTAGAGATAGTGTAAATAGCCAAACAATATCATTCTTCCTTGTAAGTTTAGTATGGCTAAAGTGATAGTATGACACTTTGATCTTTACTTTAAAGGTTGAATTAGTTCGAGTCTTCATATCAACTCATTTCTCACATTTTCATAAATGAATATATTTTGTGAACTTGTATAATTACTTTGCTCTCTATTACACGCATTTACAATGATTTTTAACTATCCATGTGTGCATAGCAGTGTTTCTCATATCTTCATATGTTTTGTATTTTAATTTTGATCATTTGTGCTATTTTTCAATACCAATTGTTGTATGAACATGTATGCATATCTCTCAATTACAGTTTTTGGATGATTTTCTCTAATTTTATAATTATGTTTGTCCATAGGTGTGCGTTTGAGTTTTGATAATAACAAAAGGGGGAGAATTGAGCAAAATTGTGAATCTTGCATAAATTTTTTGGTTTCTTAATTTTTTTGAAAATCAATGCACTGTTGTAGGGGGATTTCCATAATACTTGTCTTTTCATCTCACTTTTCATGCATGCGCGAAAGTAGGGGAAGCATTGTATATCATTTACTATCTCATAAAAATTGGAAGTGTGCTTATTCTTTGCCTATATACCTCAAACAGTTGATTATCGCGATGTTTCAAACTTCAAGTTTTTTATTATCAAAAGGGGAAGATTGTTAGGATATTGTCCATACAATATCTCTTGATTGAGTAATAAGAAATATTCATTTGACTCTAACTTGTGTTTGCGATGATGAAGTACAAGAGTATACAGGTATGGAATAAGAACGAGGTGAAAAGAATCGAAAATTAGCTCAAAAGCTAATTTCAACAAGTGAACCATCGATCGTTTCACATTGACTATCGCTAGTGCTAATGGATCATCGATGGTGTTATGGACCGCCAATGGTGCAAAAGTCCAGAGAGGTTCATATCATCGATGGGGTCATCGACCATCAATGGTCTCCTCGCCACCATCGATGATTAAATAGATGATTCTAGATTTTCAGGTTATAATCTCAGCTGTTCATCGTATGTTTTCTCTCAGTCTTCTCCTACGTTTTACGTGACTTCTTTCTAACCTAATCTGATGAGAAACAGAAAGTGTGGGTGGGGGGAGGAGCTAGGGTTTAGGAGAGTTGATCAAGAAGAAGTTGATTTGACTCTCCAAAGCCTCATCGATTGCTCATTTGCCACGCACATTATCATCTGATTGGTTCATAACAAAGAGAGCAACACTTGGATTTCAAAATCTACATCAAACTTCCCGTTCTCAACTTGAATCATTTTGGTGTTTGATCTTAATTGAAAAGAGGTTGTAAGATTTTTCTAATTGAGTATATATGATCTTTTGTTATTTGTTTCGAAGTTATTTTGCTTTCATGGTGTGCTCAAGCCTATTGATTTGAGGGTTAGGAACCAGTTAGGGCCGTGGATTCCTTATTGTGAGGAGTTAGGTTAGACGACTAATTTTTAGGATAAACTAGGGTGCAGTCTTGTATGCCTATTGAATCAGATTTGTGATTCAAGAGAACTCTTTCATAGTGAGGAAGCCCCTTTGCGAGAAGGAAGAGTGGATATATTTATTGGAACCCCTGTAAAAATCTCGTGTGTTCTAGTTGCTTTGTATTTGTTTCATTACTTACTATTCTTTATCTCAAAATTTTGATTTTCACTGCATATTCTCATTTTCTATGATAACACAAAAAATAGTAGGCAATCCTATTCACCCCCCCAACACACACAGAGGCTTGCATCACAAATCTAACACTTGTCACCGCCTCTATGATCGCTACTAGCAGTAATTAGAGGAAGATTGGGATTGACTTTGATTTGTAGTTAGGGTTAGGTTTAGATTTGGGGAACATGGTTTTTAGGGATAGGGATTAGGCTAGGGATTGCAGAGGAGAGCGATCGAAGAGAAATGGAAGAGAGAGAAAGAGAGATTGATGGGGGAGAGAGAAATTGAAACTTGATAGTCTTTTTTACTTTCATGGGTGCAGGTTTTTTATATTCAAGGGGTTAGTAATTCCATTTCGCGTAGGGTGAATTTATAGTGTTTATGATATTTCTTTAATTATTTATTATTTTAATAGTCTTCCATAGAAGCTGTTACAAATATCTCTCGTGCGACAGAAGGAAAATCCAATTATGACAGATTTGCATGAGAAATTTTATCTCTAATGATTTTTTATGCCAACGGTGACTGTATTTTTTTCCTATTACAAATTCTATCAAAGATAATCTACCACATATTTGTTTTTCACAAAAATCCGTCACAGATGCATGTTTTTCTTATAATGGTTTATATATCTTGAAGTTTTCCTCACTCCTATATTTTTGCCAATCTTTATATAATATTTTCTTTACTCTAATTGCTTTTCAATATCTTCATTACACCACTACTAGCATAATGACACGACTAATTTCATATCATTATGTTGGTATATTTCAACCCAAAAACTAGAAATTAGTTTATAATTATCAATAAAAAAACTTGATTTGTAGCAAAAGTACATTTGCTACAACAAGAAATATAAATTTAATAGCTTTTGCAACTAACAAAATACTAGATTTGAAAAAAAAAATTTACAATAAACATACATATATTCAAAGGACATATTTGAGGCTAATTTCCTAGAACAAATATTGCATGCAACATTTTCTATATTTATAATTGCAATATACCGGCAATTATTATCTACTGTTACAGTACTTAGTGATCTATCATAGTTTGCTAGCATAGAACATATTGATTAAGATGGTATAATGCTTAATAATCTATGTGTTGTATGTGATCAACATAGAGAGCATTATGATCATTCATTCTTTCAATATCAAATTTTCTTTCGAGATTTGGAACGCTATTATGCTTTGGCTTGGCTTTAAGAGTACTTATATTTGAAGTATACTGCTTACAATAGTTTAGCTCTTATCGGGGGTTTAAAATATATCAAAGGATTAAAGGAATGGACTGCAGCACAAATTTATTGTTTATAGAAAGAAAGATGTCATGCTCTGATTCCAAAATATGATTATTAACTATATAATACAAATTGATGTCATGTCATCATGCTGGTGGATTTCATCTCAAAATTTATGGACTACTTTATAATTGTTGATGAAAACACTTGATTTGCAACAAAAATACAATTTCTAAGAAAAATATTAAAAGCCCTGGAGTTTTTGCAGCTAACAAAAAATTAGATTTAGAAGTTAAACTTCTATAACAAAAATATATACATTCAAACGACATATTTGAGATGAATTTCCTGCAACAAATACTGTATGTATCTTTTTGATAACATACCGACAGTCATTTCTATCAAAATTCTTTTTCAATCTTTGAACTAAAATCACTGCACATTTACTTGAATGATTCAATGACAAAGTAGCATTATGATCATTCATTCTTTCAATCAGAGATTGCTTGATGACTACTCTCTAAGAGATAGATATATATAAGTATCTCATGTCGATCGTATTGATGTATAAATGTGTAATTTAATATTTAGCTAAAACAAATAATATATAACTATTGAAGCTATTTCTCTTTTCTTTGATATTGATTATGGTAAATAGCTTCAATCCACTTAAATGGTTGATAAGTGATAAAGCAGAAACAATAAGCGTTGTAACTTAATTTCTATTTTCAATGTTTGGTTAATAACAAAGTAATTGTGAAGAATAATTATTTTTTTATTTTGAAGAAGAACTTTGAATATTTTCTATATAAAAAATCAACAATAATAAATATTTGTTGTTATTTTAACTAAAAATTTTACAAACTAATGTTATGTCATTATATTGGTGGATTTTAACTCAAAAGTTATAGATTCGCCTGCAATTATTGATAAAAATACTTGATTTTGTGAAAATATTTTTGCTATAATAAAAGGTACAAAACCAAGAGCTTTTTGCAACTAACATAATACATAATTCAGAAATTAAACTTTTACAATAAATATACCTATAATCAAATGATATATTTGAGACTAATTTTCTACAAGAAATGTTGCATACAACTTTTACTGCATTTACAATTGCAACATATCGACAACTCAATAACTTTCATCCTCATATAATTGGTGAAGGGTCATGACCATCATCTGCAATATATTTTCTAATATTCAAATAGAATTCAATAGAGATTTATTAGCTACTTCAATTGCACATTTGCAATATGAAAAATTTTTAGTTATTTCACTCCTAATCAAGAAGAAGTACAAGTATCTAGATGAAATGTACTATAACTAATCTATAAGAAGAATAAATCATTATGAAGATTAGTTATAAGAAAAACAATTAAATAAACTACATTTCAATAAATATTGTAAGAATAATATTTAGCTTCTTGGATTGCAATACAGATTGAACTTATATTTAGTTCTTATCTGCATCTAGAAATATTTTTTTAATGATGCTATAATTAATTCTATAAATATGCATGAAAGCATTTGCTCTAAAACAATCTTTAATTAATATAAATGAAAGTGTAAAATCATTCAAAGATGAAAAAACAAATTAAAATAGGAAAAGACCATATTATCACCAAGGTACCCTTTTAGCATGACAAAAAAAACATATTACTTTTATTGATACACAAAAATATTCTAAAAGAATCAACCAAACTCATATAATAGTTCTAAAATTACCTTAATTTTCTTAATACCACATCCAATCTTAGCATCTTTTTAGGAGGATACATCAAAGTCCCTATTGCAAATTAAGATGATGATCTACGGAATATGTACATACAATAGCTCAAATTTTTTTAAAAAGATATGTTGATCCACAGAGGCCAAGGGTTCTACAGGGTAAAGTTGAAGGAAATGAAATAATTCATAAGTATACTTGCAGAGAGAACTTTAATCAAACAATACAAACGAAGACTAATCTTTAGAATTATGCATATCTGTATAGTTGTTATGGCTTAAATGAACTAGGATGGAAAACAAAGTATAAAAAGGTGCTGTAATACGCAACATAGACCGAGTAATTTTCAAGAATATTAATTCAAAACATAGCAAACAAGTAATTTCTAATAAGTAGTAGCATTTATTATCAATTATTTTATTTTATGAACATAAGTTAAAAAATAATCACAAATGGCATTATTAGACAAGTCTTTGTGATAAGAAGCTGAAGTTTAAGAACAAAAAGATATTGTTGATGTCAACTATCAAATAAGGGGTTTATTGGTGCATTAGCATAGAGTTAGGGTCCTCATACTCCTTCAGATGATTGGTTGCGAAGCTCGCTGTTCTTCCCTGCACATGAAGAACACGTGAAAGGTCAGAGTTGGGCTCTCCGGTTATTCCTCTGACGATCAAGTCAGTATTTGTGCTTGAGTGAGGAATTTAAAAGGTGTGTAGTGAAAATACACTCAGAGTTGCGTGAGTGCCGAGAGACCAGAGAGGTTTACCTTGAGCAGCACCTCATCTTTTTATAGCAGAATAGAGGGGCAGACAGGTAACTTTGGCCGAGCCCAAATAGGCAGCTGAGTTGACAGGTGCCTTACAGGTGTTGGCCACTGAAGAAGGTGAGTCATCTGGTGGTTTAATGTGGGAATGACAGCAGATGTTTGGAGCTGACTGGGTCCAATGAGTCACAAAGATGATTAGAGCAAAGATGACTTTGTCAGAGCAGTCAATGCGAGAGCAGCCGATTGTCGATGAGGGGTTTAAGGAAACTACCATCTCTCAACTCGGCTCTGGTGAAAGGCCAGCATGTACTGTCTTTCTAGTCAGCTACGCAAGTTGTCAACTAGCGTGGTAGGCGGAGTCCGAATGCTCGTGGTCTCGATCTGGTGTGGAGGCCGGCAAGTACCGCATTTTACTTAGCTACACAAGTTGTCAATCTATGCGATCGGCTGCAGAAATAGCTCGAGTTGTCCATCTCTTGAACATGTTTGATTAGTCATGGAGTGGGACACGTGTCAGCCTCTGAAGGAGGATTAGCACTTAGCTTATTTGTAAGCTATAACAGATGTCAAATATAAAAATTTAGACCATTGACCAATCTCTTCAGTATGAACAACATAGTCGTTTAAAATGTTCCCAATAACCAAACTAATATACAAAATTGCCCATAGGAGGAGACCTTCGCTGGAATCTCTAGATGATAATAAACTAAACTATAGTGAATGGCATTATGTTCCTAATTTTCTAGTGATTTCCAAGTTCCCCTTGGAGTCGGTACAAGTTAAAGGATTTGCAAAAAAATATTCAAGAGATTTTAATATTGGATGCAACTACAATTACGAAAGGACCAAAGCCACATCACCACTAGATTTTTTTTAATTAAAAATTTATTTGTGAACAACAAAACCTTTATCTCAAATTTTTTTCCATCCGCTAAATGAACATTATTCTTCATAAGTTCTTTCAAGGAATACTTGTTATTTTTCTACAAGTTCTTTTTAAGAGAATCTTATTCTTCCATTAGCTAAATGGCAATAAGCAAATCGGTTTCCCCCCGTTTCTTTAGAAAATGAGATATCACTTTATCTCTAGGGTTTCCTCCCCATAAACTAGGACCACAAATTTGATTCAAAAAGAACTCACTGAAAATAAATTGTTCAAGGTTCAAAAGATAAAGGAAAGCTTGACCTACAAACTCCATAAATTTAAATATTAAAAATACTAAATTTGTAAGTAGAAACACTTGTCTTGGGGATTCTCACTCTCTTTTCTTGCCTCCAAAGCTCTCTAAACTCAGCCCTAAACTTTGGAATGAGAAAGAGTGAGGATTCTATATGGTTTTTACTAATGGGTATTAGTGGATTGGGTCTAAGTCTTATTGGGCCCAAACCCATTAAGCAAACATATGATGAGAGCACATTAGTTATGTTAACGCCTCTTTAAAAGCATAACTTGAGAATCTGAGGAAAGCCCAAACTCATTTTATGGGGAAAAAACACACCTTTTTATTTCTCTTTTGATAACCCAACCCAGAATGAAACACAAGATCATGGAAGTCATATTGGAATCTCCCAACCATTTGGGTCGCCCGCGTTGGATATGGAAAAACATATTTTAACAATCCACTCTTGAGAAATTCATGAACACCCAATTAAAATCCAACACAGCCATCCACGAAAGATGAAAAATTACAAAGTGACACAATCACAATTCCATGATGCGATGAAAACTAAAGGCTAAAAATTATCTAGGTTAGATCTACATTTGAGATTTATCCGGTTCAGGGTAGGGCCCCTATAATAGGGCTTACTTGAAATATGATGTAGTGAAACTCTAATAGCTTTTTGTTTTCTCCTCCTTTTTTCCCCTTTTTTCTACAGTGATTCGTTCCCTTGGATTTCAACCAGAAATATCTCAATATTTAAATCAACATAACCCAATCCTAATTAGAGATATATTTCAATGTGGACCCCACATTATATTTCAATTAGACTAAGGGGGTGTTTGGTTCAAGGAAAAGAAATTATAGGAAATGTTTTCCACCCATTTTTGTAGGAAATGTTT
>JBAKGM010019456.1:0-28965 GCA_037177215.1 Asparagus racemosus | reverse complement strand
ATATATAACACTCTTTATTCCTTGGTGATTTTGTTCTACTTTATCAGGTTTTCTAAGTGACCATTTAACGAGTTTTGGGCTATTGAATCCAAACCCAATTGAGCTTAGGTCATTAAGTGTGGAAATACTCCTTGAACTTAATCACTCAGTCAACTTAAGCTTAGTAAGATAGAGCCAGCTTGGATTTCAAGAGAATTTTAATTGATGCCCATATTTCACACTCTTCTTTTGCAAAGTTAATTTTTTAATATATATATATATGTGTATATGTATATATATATATATATATATATATATGTCTTGAAAAATATTTAAATCAAGACGACTTGAAAATTTATTTTCTACTCTAAGCTAATCATGAAAAAAATTTCATTACTTTAATTAAAAGTCTTGGTTAAGATTTTAGTGAAGTATACTACTTTGAAAATTATTTCTTAATAAATTTATTTAGAGTTATCATAAAAGGTTAACTTAAGTATAAAACTAACTAAGAATTAGAAATTTTAAAGTTTATCAAATAGATCAATTATTAATTAACTCAATTAACTTAGCAAGTGACAATTTTTTATGAAAAAGAAAAGAAAAGGAAAATATGAAGAAGAGAAACGAAAAAAATGGTAACATAAAGAGGAAAAAAATGCGTAGTCCCTAACTGCACACCTAAATTGTGCATTGTCCTTAATACAAACTCTATGACACACAAAGTAAAGCAGATAAGAAATAAAGCAATTACATATATTCCATTGATCTAGAATAATGATAAAAACTGCAATTACCATTGGTATGAAGAGAATGAAGTCAAAATTTTCCTCTTTTTCTCTTTTTTCATTTTTTTCATTCTTTTTTTTTCTTTTTTCATATCATTTTTTATCTTTTTCTTTTTTTTCTTCTTTGTTTTTTTCTTTTCAAAAGAGCGAGAAACGCTCAAATGAGAGAAGAATAAATTCTTTTATTATTCTTATTATTATGAGACAAAAAGTAAAGATGTAGAATGATAAACTAAAAATAAAAGCTCATACTCTACATCAAATTCTACCTTATTGCTGAAAATTCTACCCTGAATTTTAAAGAAGTCTAAAATGATAAAATAAAAAATGTGCTTATATGCTGTACATGCCGGAATTTTCAATAATTTATGTAGCATTTGAAGGTAGGTATGAATGGTGCTATGCATTTTGAATTTCTGATGTTGATCAGGCAAAAGAGTAAGTCTTATATTTAAACTTAGATTCCTCATTAATAAAAGTTTGTCCTAGCACAAGAAGTTCTTCATTAAAAATTTGCTCAAACCCAAGATTCATAATTAAGGTATGAAAATTTGGTTGTTCTATATTTCCTAGGAAATTAAGTTCATTCGTGAAAATTTCTTCAAAGCTACGGTCAGAGAAACCTGTATCTAACTCAGTTCCTTTATTTTGAAAGACCTGATTTGATTCTATTTCTTCTAGTATCTTCAGCTCCACACCAAAGATTTCCTCAAAACTTAGGTCTGACTCATTCTCTTCTTCTAACTCTTCAATTGAATTTTCCTGGATGTAATTTACTTCTAGAGGTTGATCAGTTAGCTAGTTCCTAAGATTATTGAGATCAACAGTCATATTCTTAAAGAAAAACTTCTTTGACCAGTTCTATAGTTGATTAGAGTATTAGAAGTGGCTAAGAATGGTCTTGCTAATATGACAGGTATCTGACCTTTGGGATTGTATACGGGCTACATTTCTAAGACTATAAAATCCACTGGAAAAATAAACTCCCCAACCTAGAAATTGTTTTGTGAAATTGAAAGGAATTGTGTTTCCTCGAGAAAATTGTTGGGTTGAAGTGGGAGTGAAGTTTTGATTTTCGGAGTAGCTTCTCTGATTCCATGTAAATTTTGGGTGATTTCTCCAACCTGAATTGTAGATTGGAGAAAATAGAGCATTCACACGAAACTAGAATGCAGCGTTTACCTGACCTAGTAGTTGATTATTTCCTAATAGAGGACATTCCTTTGAAATATAAGTTGGAGAAAGCTAGTTATGACAAATTGAGGCAGAAATTTGATTGATTTGAGCTGAAGCTCGTTCTTTGATTTATAAGGCTTCTAACCTACATAGGATTGTAGCCATCTTTACTTCAGATGCTATGTTTGACTCTACAGAAAGACCACTGGTTTAGGTTGGGGAACTGATGAAACTCTTTCATCACAGTATTCCCACTGCATGATTTTCTCAGATAAACTTTCTAAAAATTCTCAAGCTTCATTGGTATTTTTCTTCATGAAATCCACTTGACATATCAATTCTTAGGAAGTTTTTGAAGAATAATCTAATCCGTCATAAATGATTTGGCATAATTGCCACTTTTCTAGACCACAGTGAGGAATTGGATAAGAAGACCCTTAAACTTATGAAAATACTTCTAGAATGGCTCTCTCAGGACTATTTTAAAATTCTGAATGTTGTTTCTAAGCTTAACCGTTTTATAGATAGGGAAAATTTTCTTCAGAAAATGGTAGCAAATTCATCCTAGGTAGAGATAGAATTTGTGGGTAAACTATACAACAATTTCTTGGTTTTGTCCTTGAGAGCAAAAGAAATAAATCGAAGATTAATCTCATCCTTAGATAGTTCCCTAATCTTAATCATAAGATAAACTTTCTCAAACTCGGAGATAAAAATATAAGCGTCTTGGGTTTCATTTCCTAAGAATTTCAGAAGCATGTTTATGAAATGCGATCTAATCTAAAAATTAGTTCCATTGATATCGGGTAGCTTAATGCAAGATGGAATTGCATTCCTAGTAAGATAACACATATCTTGAAGAAGGAGCAAATTAGGATTAGCCATTTCTTCAAAAAAATGGTTCCACCCGGATTAAACAATTGATATTATGCCTAATCTAAACTTGCATACACCAAAACAAATTATTTTTAGATTTTTTAACTAAAAAAATATAAGAAAAATAAAAGTTAGTTATTTTTTATTTTTTATTTTTTAAAGAAAATTAGAGAAAAAGATCTAGGAAAAACAAGTTAATTAAAAAGAAAATTTTTAAGAGAAAAACTAAAAGGCCTAAAGATAATGAGAAGAAGAAGAAGGATAAAAAAACCTAACTAAAATAAATCAAGAGCAATCACTTTGTATCAATCACCCTTAATTCTAGCGTTAAGCCTAGACTTAACTAGACTAGCTCCTAACCAAAAGCTCCTTTAGTGAAAAAACTAAAATTTACTCGGTCAGTTAGCCAGGTAAGGATAGTATTAGAGGGAGGTCAATGACTAATTAAGTACCCCGTTCCTTGTGGAGCACTTTATGCAACCCCTAAACCTTATCTTAGACACCAACGGATTCAAGTAAACTTAAACCAGTTCACTTAAGGATTTCTTGTTCCTTAATGAGCTCGAATCTTAGGGGCCAACATCTAACGAGTTTTAAAAAGGCTTGAATTTATGTAGTGAGGAATTAGTGATTTGTGGGCTAAGGCAAGGGTGATGAAATCCCTCATCTTATCTTGATTAGTGGGTTTTTACCCTTAAGAATATTTTCAAGTGAGTGTCAAATCAAAATGCTCAAATCACTTTGGTGAATTCTTACTATTATATGCAATGCAACCCTAGGAATTAAAAGCAACTACAAAAAGATGTAAAAATAAAATCTTTTTATTTTTTAATTAAGGTTAACAATCAAACAAATATGAGAAAGAGAGCTCTTGTTTGAATTTATTATCTTATTAGTAAATGTCCCAGTGGAGGGTGAATTTTATTAGAGTTGACAAAAGTAAAATATTTTTTTATTTGATGTTAATTGTCTCTAATTGTTAGAATCTAACCAATGGGGTTCAATTGAAAATACTAGAAAGAGGACTTACCTTAAGCAAATGTTCAATCTTCAAAATCTTCAATCCTCCATCTTCAATCTTCAAAGTGGTTCCTTCACAAGAAAATGCACAAATTAAAGAACTAAAATAGAAAAATCCTTCTTATAAGTAGCTTCTCCAGCAACGGCGCAAAAAACTTGATAGTGGGTAAATAAAACCTAGTTGCAAGTGCACAACTATCAAGTTATAGTATAAAACATATTGAATCCTGAAGGAAGGTGTTGTAGGAGATAATCAAAATTGGTTTTCTAAGTTGTGTGTTGTGTGGAAAATTAAGAGTGACAATTGTGGAGGGATAAAGAGAGTGGGTGTGATTATATGTAAATAAAACAAAACTAGATTAGGAGGGGAGAAGAAATTAGAGGAAAAATAAGAAACAAATAAAGGGAAATCAAGAATAAAGAGGAAAGTCACAAATAAAAGATGGAGAAAAATAATTAGAAAAATGAGGAATTTAGAATTGAATCAACTAATCAATTTCACTTAGACTTTATGAACTATTCTCTTTCTATCACATTTTACTTTAGATTTATAAACATAGACTATCAAACCACTTAAAGAAAGCATAACCTATCAAACTATCATCCAAGAAAAATTAACATTCATGAAAAGAACAACGACTACATATTAATTCTAGAATTCATAAGTATAACCTATCAAACTACTCAAGATAAGTATAGATTATCAAATTCTTCTTCTACCAATTGGTTCTCTAGTTGATTATCCTAAACATGATCATTTTAAGCACAAGAGAGCAATTCACAAATCATAAAAAAAGTCAAACTAGTTTCGTACAATTCTAGAATTCCTACAATATTTTAGTTACACATATTGGGAAATAAATAGGCAAATCTAAACTAGAGAATATGAAAGAAAGAGAATAAAATACAAGAAAAATAAAAACTAACTACAAAAGTGAGAATAAGAACAAATAAATAAAGATCTAAACTATGAACATAAAAATAAACCTAACTGTAAAAAGAAAAATACAAGAAAGTAAATCTATGCTACCAAATAAAAATGCAAGAAAATAATGCAAAAATATAAACATGGAAGTAATTCTAGTCTACAAGGCATTAAAATAAATCTAATCTACCAAAATAAAATAAAATCCTAAAACATGAATATCTAAGTAAAAAAAAGAGAAAAAAGAAAACTTACATTGCAAGAGGGTTCTAGCCCCTTGAAGGCAAATCTCCTATCTTCATCTTCATCTTTATCAACAAATAAAGAGAAGAAAAGAAAATTATAAAGAGGCAAAACATTCTTTTATTAATTGCAACAAAGTTACAATTTTGAAAAGTCTTCTCAATTAAGACTAACCCTCCTCTCCCAATAGAGTTTTTATAAAACTTTTCACACTCAAACCCCTCACTCTCTAGCCCTATTTATAGCTTAGAGCAAGTAACAAGAGCCATTAGATTTTACTTGGGCTCCAATAATTAAATATTAGCCATAAAACGAATCAGTACCAGTTGACCGACGGTTGACCAACTGATTAGAATTTTAAAATTCTGAAAATAGAGATAGCTCCGTCTCATCGAGATAGGCGATTTTTATATATTATATATTAAATTTCGCCTTCTAGATTGGGAGATATTGTCATTTCTTTGCGGCTAATCATCCTGAATATGATTTTTACTTGATTTCTTTTCATATTGGATCCTTATTTCTTCAGCTTCTACAGGCTGCTTGGCTTGATGCTGGGCTTCAATAAAAGGTTAAAAATGATGAAATTTGAGTTATTTTTAGCTCTTATCAATTATTTCTTTAATTTCTGTAGATTAAGAGAAAAACACATTATTAGTGATATATTTATTAAAATAAAATAGATAATGAGGGTATAAAATATAATAAAATGTGATGATCACCAATCAACGGGAAAATTCTCAAGAAATATTGCCCTTAATTCTAATCAATTTCATCTCCCCACAGAGATATCGGCCACCTCCAAGTTTCCACCTTTGACCGTAAGTCTTGATCATCTTGATCTTACATCCCAATTAAAATCCCCAACAAGTCATCAAGTTAACACCACACCTCTGTTTGACTCCAAATGCATTACCACCGTCATGTTGACATTACACCTCTGAACGGTTTGCACCCTAATGATCTGACCAGTTAACATTACACCTCTGTCGGACCATTTCATCAACTGGTTAACATTACACCTTTGCCGACTTGTCTTTTTGGATTTGGCTGGTTAATATTACACCTCTGTCAATTCGTCTTTCCCAAAACATTGATCAGTTAACATTACATTTCTATCAATTTTCTACTGTTAAGTTAACATTACACTTCTAAACAGGCATCGTCCCTTGGACCCTTTTGAATTGACCGGTTAACACTACACCTCTGACGGTCACTCCCTTTGGCACGTAAACATTACACCTCTATTAAAATTCCTTTGTACTGTTATGTTAACACTACACCTCTGAACAATGCTAACTTTGCAAACTTGCTATGTTAACATTACACCTCTATCAGTTTGATTTTGCCGACCGGTTAACATTACACCTCTGTCAACTTTCCCTACTGTTATGTTAACTACACCTCTGAACAATATGTACTCTTGGACTTACACCTTTGTCAGTCCCCTTTCCAGTCGATATGTTAACATTACACCTCTATCGAGCTCTCGTAACCTTCAATGGGATTATGAGGTTAAACTATTTTCTAACCTCCAATGGGATTATGGGGTTAAACTATTTCCTAACCTCTAATGGGGTTATGATGTTAAACTGCTTCCTAACCTCCGACTGGTATACAAGGTTAAACTGCTCCCTACATTCTGATGAATATACGAGTATAAACTACTCCATAACACCTTAAGAGCTTCAACTATGTAGACTCCAACTGGTACATGAGTATTAAACTGTTTCCTATGCTCTAACTACACAATAGCCTAAACTGTGGACACTATGAATCTCCCTAGCTTGGTCGAGATGATGGAATACTCCTGCTACGTATAAGTATAAGCTATGGTTAAACATTTGGCTAAGCTCCTCCAACAGCTATATCCAGCTACACTCTAGCAGTTACGCCAACATTCGGCTACACTCTAGTAGTTATGCCAAGATCCAGCTACGCTCTAGCAGCTATGAAAACATTCAGACATGCTAGAGCAGCTTCGCTCCAAATATAGGTTTCAAACACATAATTAGGTGGAATCTCCACAACAAGCACTCCAAAATGCAACATAACATTCAACCAAGATGAGTCCAACGACAAAAAGCCACGTTCAATAGTACACCAATGGCAGCCAAGTAGTCAAATGGAGATATTTCACTCTAAGAAAGATGACCAAAGCTATGTTCAATAGTACACCTCTGGCGATTACTCAAAGTATTTTGTTCCCTATTACAAGTCTGAATGTGGGATCACAAAAACTTGGGGGGGGGGGTTCTTGTAGATGGTTAAAATATACTCTATTAGACCAATGCTGAGTCCGAGTCTAAGTAAACACCTGTGGGCTCAACACTCCAGATGGGCTCAAGCATCAGCATATGGTAGGCTACAATGAAGTTCACTTGGATCACATATGACCATGACTACATTTGAGCCAAAGAGGACCTGAGTCTGAGTCAATCCTAAAGTCAGACTCAGGGTCAAGTCAAAAGGCGTCCTTAAGTCGCTCGAGTCAATAAATGAGTTCAAGTCATATTTTGAGTCAAATCTAAACTTATTAGCATAGCTCGCCCAAGCCATAGCGAAGCTCGCCCAAGTCATAATGATGCCCGCTCTTAAGACTAAGTCAAAGTGAAGCTTCTAGTGAGGCTCGCCCAAAACGAGCTTCACCCAAATAGTGTACGTAGGCTAAATATCAAAGTTCGCTGAAGCCATAGCAAAGTTCGCTAAATTCGAAGCCTCAACGAAGCTTGCCAAAGTTGTAGCGAAGCTCACCCAAGCAGCAGGGAGCTTCGCCCAATGGCCCACATGCGCTGTGTCACCCATTCTGGTGAAGTTTGCTCATAGATGTTATTGACGAACCATTATTGGCAAACCTCGTCCATGGCTGTTATCGGCGAACCTCGCCCATAACCATTTTTAGAAGCTACTTTTAAGGAAATGGCTCACCTCACTAATTCACCCATTTAAGGGGAGTTAATGACCACTAATTCACCCATTTAAGGAGAGTTAAGGGGAATGACCACTAACTCATCAGGGGAGTTAAGGCCCACTAACTCACTCACTTAATGCTGCCAGCCTATAAATAGGCATGATCAACATGAAGCAAAAGGGGCACGAGGCACAACACAGGGACGGAGAAAAAGGTATTGGGGCTAACATTATCTTAGCTAGACTATTTGCCATTGAGAAAAGAGAGAAAGAGAGATTCAGATGCTACATTGACAAAAAGCCCATCTCCCCCCATTCTCATTAAACTTCATAGATCATTATCATCGGCTATTTATTTGGCCCAATCACCGACCCTTGTGAGAAAGGATTTGTTCTCTTCAGCTAGTTATCTAGCTTAATCAACAGTTTTTGTGAGAAAAATATGTTAATATCTCTTCATCCAAAGAAGACCGCGCTATCTTTCGAGAGATTAGAGGTCATCAAACAGTGAAAGACCCATTGTTATAGTTGGACCATCAACGGAGTACCAGATCGACACTCTATCAGCACACAAAAAAGAACCCTAGAAAATATAAAATTTTTCTTTGTTTCATTGTAATCTTTTATTGTAGTCTAAGCTAATTACAATATTAAAAGAACCGAAAAAGTAGTGACAAAGAAGAATGGTAAAATCTGGATCTACATTGACTTCAGAAATCTTAATCTCGCTTGTCTGAAGGACGAGTTCACCCTCTCTATCACGGATGTCATGGTTGCGAATACGTGTGGATTTGAGAGGATGTCATTTATGGATGGTTTTTCTGGGTACAATCAGATCAGAGTGCATCTAGATGATCAAAAGCACACAGCTTTCAAGACACCTCTGAGAAACAAATGAGTTTTCTCAATACATATTTGTAAAACTCGTTGGTTTTTGAAAACTTATTTGGGTTTTATGAATCTTTTCTTGTTTTTTCTTTTATAAAAAATTTAAATTTTATTGCAAAAATATTTTGAACCAAAAGCTTTGATACCTCTAAAACCATGTCCTTCCCTGAGACCTAATAAGACACATCGAGGCAGGCACACACTACTCTGATGGTGACTTCGTCTTAATAATGTTTTAAGTCTATATTGCTACTTATGTTTATTTATTTATCAAAGTAAGTCAACTAAAAAAGATGATTTTCAAAAAAAAGGGACAAATGTCAAAATCCAATATTAAACAAATAATAAAATCCAGACCTAACCAATTATATTCTCAACTAATCCTTTGCTCACAATCCGATTCATAGCAACTAGCTGGGAAGGGAACAAAAGTAATACTTCAAAGCAGATTCAATACCATCAAAGAAATAGGAATCCAAATGAAAAGACTTGAATAATAATTCACATTTAAACAAATAAATCAAACGAGAGAAGAGCACAAAAAGACACTACTAAGAAAATAGATAATTTTGCACAAACAAAATGCTAGAGTGATAAGATATGGTAAAGACAAATATAAATAGAAATGTAGACTGTAAAATATGTAAGTGGACTAATAAGGTTATCTAACACTTTAATAAGCATAATGTCACTACTAACCATGTCTACTCAAATCCTAATCATACTGTCACAAATTATACCAAAAGGTATAACACATCAGAAGTGAAAATAATGTGAGAATAATCATCAATATATCAAATAAAGTAGAGGATATCATCCACTCTACTACATCATCATCAGCATATCACATCATTGTACTAATTATGAAGTAAATTGTAAATTCAAACCACAATTACACTGAATAAATATTATTTTAAATTGATTTTTAATTACGTTCTTATTTGGGTATGCAATGACTAAGCATGTCCGCTTAAGGTGGTTACATATAAACATACTCATAATTCATAAATCGACACTCATCTCGGAGTCCTCAAGCCAACAAACTCACCTTAAAATGCCACTCATCTTATTACTTATCCCCCATTCCTGTCCTTGACTCTTTAATTGGTTTAGTGGTTATTTATGATCAAAATCCCTTTGTGGAGAATATTTTATCATCAAAGCAGATTCATTGCATCTTTGGGTTGTAAATAAAATGCAAAGAAGTAGCGGATATTATTGAGGCATTTCATCCTATGAAAGCTTTCGATGGATTTATGTAGAATATCTGATAATTGCCTCAGCAGAGATAAGCTATTATATGCACGACACTTCTCCCGACTAAAAGTTGTTGTGTTTGAGACATCTAAGCATGACACACAAGTCCGTTTGTGTATGAGACTTGTGTATAATCTATTGTTCACCTTAAATTTAGTGTTGTAAATAGCACTCCATAGCGGCACTATAGCGGGATTAATTGCGGTAGTGGTCTCAAACGGCTACGATATCATGGATAGCGATGAGCAATTGCGCAAGAATCCACTTTTCACTCGTAATGGTGGCTAATCGCGCAAAATAGTGATGTTTAGCATTTAAAAATGCTTTTAAGCGCTAAATAGTGCTGTTCTTATATGATAAACCCTACCTGAACCCAACCCGAACCCGACCCAAATCCATGAAAGATCAAACTTAAAACCCAGCGATGATTTCTTTTTCTCGCCCCTCTATCGCCGCCTCCATTAAAAACTAAAAACCTTAGCCGCCACCTCCATCCTCTTTTCACCTCCTCCGGTGACCTCCGGTGAGCATCAAAATCTCCATCAAGCTCCATCTTTGAAGCTCTTGCCGGGTGTTGTTTGATCTCCAGCTATCTCCGGCTATCTCTAGTGTCCACCACCTCCACCATCTCCAGATATCTCAAGTCTCCACCAACTCCACCATCTCTAGTCTCCGTAGCTCTCTCTATTAACACTTCTGAGTTCTCTCCATGACCTCCAGTCCTCCACTATCTTCGGCTATCTCTAAAGCTCCATCCACCACATCCACCATCTCCACAGGACCATAGCTCTCCAACAGCACCACAATCTCCATTCTCTGTTGGGCTCGGCCTGCAACAGAGAATAAGGTAAATTAAGTCCCAGAAATCAAATTTCAATTTATAAACCTTAATTCTGTTATGAGTATGCTTTTCAATTAAGTCCCTGCATAACACTATTACTTCAATTAGGAGAGAAAAGTATAATGCATTTTCTAAAAGCTCAAATATGTTATACCATATATGCTTTTAGTTTCATTTATTCATTTTCTAAATGTTCATCTCCTCAGTTATGTTCATATATCATATATGTTGATAAATTGTAAAGTTTTAGTACTTATATTATTATTTGTTCATTGAATAGGTATACTTTCAACATCATTATATGGAATTGTCCTCTACAGCATCTAATCCATTAATGAGGTTCTCAAAATCAAGAGTCGGGTAGCTCCCGAAGCCGACCAAATCTAGCTACCGAGGCTCGAGCTTTGGTTCATCACCCACATCCGTGCCCTTTAGATGATACTGGATGGGATATAGGAATTCCAGAAATGGCCTAAGAAGAATAAGGTCAAGTGCACTTTGTGTGGACATGAATCCACCGGTGGCATTTCCTGCCAAAAAGAACACTTAACTGGTAGCCCGGGGAATACAAAACCATGTAAGAAAGCGATGCCTAACATTATAGCGAGGGTAAAAGCAGCAATGGCTAAAAATAAGGGCAAGAGGTCAGACAAGATAAGATATGAGATCGAGCGTAGGTAAGAAGTCCATGTTTCTAGTTCTAGACTTGAGAGTGTAGAAGAAATCACTCAGATTAGAAACAAGAGGCCCTGTGATTTTGGGGCTATCCATCAATGTGTTACATTCTTGCCAGAGGAGCCTACATCATCTTAAGCAATAAAGCAAACAACAGTCGATGTAGCTGAACGCAAAAGAAGAAAGGAGTTGGTCCACGAACGGGTCTCTCTTTGGACCTATGAAGCAGGGATTCCATTTCATACATTGATGCTCTCTTCGTTCGGCAATATGTGACAAGCTATTGGCCAGTTTGGTCTAGGCTATGTGGGATCGACGATGTACTAGTTGAGGAAGCCTTTGTTGAAGAAGGTAGTAGCTCGTACTTCAGTTGGTTTGGAACCACATCAGAAGCTTTAGGAGACTATTGACTGCACATTGATGACAAATTTGTGGACTGATCAGAAGCACAGATGTTCGTCGAGTTCTCTCTCAAGTAGTTCGGCGCAGTTTGCCCTTAGAAATGATTCAAACTGGGCTTGCTTTGGGCAATAGGGCAAGGCAGGTTGGGATGTATTATGGACATGTGCATTCATTCTAGTGCTGGAGTTATTTTCTACAACTTGATAGAGGAGTCTGCTCTACATACCAGAGATTTTATTTTTAAGTAGGTTGATCAGTGTATCTAGGAGATAGGGGCAGACTATGTTGTATAAGTTGTCACTAATAATCACTCGGCAAACATGGCTGCAAAGGAGAAGTTAAAAAATGAGAGGCCGAGAATCTTTTGGACTTCTTGTGTGGCGCACACAACCAATCTCATGTTGCAGGACATAGGAAAATTAACAAAGTTTAACAATTGAAAAGGTGAGGGCGTTGACTATTTTTATCTATAGTCACACCAGGACTTTGACACTTATGCATGAGTGCACGAGGAGGAAGGGCAATGTCAGGCCGAGTTACACTAGATTTGCTACCTCATTCCTCACACTAGGGAGCTTGCTGGAAAAGAAGGATGCACTGATGGCTATGTTTAATTCTGATGAGTTTCAAAATTTGAAGTTTGTTAGGGTTGCAAAAAAGAAAGCTCTTGTAGCAAATGCTACGGTGATATCGAGGACCTTCTGGAGAGGTGTGAGGAGTTGCTTTAAGGTCTTCACACCTCTTTCAAGTTCCTTCGCATGGTTGATTCAGATACCTGTCCCTCAATAGGATATTTTTATTAGAGAGCTTCAAATTGTAAAGAGGGAAATTATGGTTGTTTGTAAAACAGCGGACTATACGCCTATCTATCTTTTGTCCTCTACGCCTATCATATCTATTATAGAGAGGTATGCTAAGGGTAGGCTTGATAGTACTCTTCATCTGGTTGCATGGTTCCTAAATCCTCTTTTCTATTATGCGGAGGATGAGGTAGGTAAGAAGAGTGCAGAGGCTAAGTTAGTAGTTCCTGATTGTGCTGAGCTATTTTTTAGGAATGAAGATACCATTGATGAGGCTACCTTTGATACCATCTACTCTACTGAGTTGCTGAAGTATAGGGGCTGTGATGCTTTCATCCATGGAAAGCCAAGAGCACAGAGAGTAGTGAAGAGAATTTCTGAGGATTGTAATCCAGGTATTAAGTTAAATTTTGTTATAGTAATTTTATTCTACTATTTGCTAGTATTGAAATTGATTAATTTGCTTTACTCTCTTCAAATAGCTCATTGTTGGGACACATTTGGTCGAGACATGCCTTACATGCAAAAGATGGCTCTTAGGATATTGAGATTGACATGTAGCTCCTCTAGATGTGAGAGAAACTGGAGTTATTTTGAAGGGGTAATCACTCACTACCTTATTTCAATTTTCAAATTCAATTGTTCATATTAAAAAAATGAGATTGATGTCATTGAACAATAAATGATATATTGATAGATATAATATTTTTTATGTTAGTGAATTGTAATCCACACAAAGAAAATGAACATGCTCGATAGCAAGAGATTGAGCGATCTGGTCTATGTGCAATTCAATTTGAGGATCAGAACCAAGATGGATACAGGGAAAGAAGGAAAGAAGAGGGACATCCTACTTGATAAAGATAGTCGGCATGCTACTTTATGGGTGGTGGATGGATATAACTTTGAGGACAAAGAGGATTATTACCTAGGGACTTACATTCCACTTGGAGTTGTCTCCGAAGCAACTAGAGTAGGCTTTTTGCAGTCGAGGAGGACCACAAGGAGGGCAAGCATGCTTCTAGTTCAAGAGCTCGCGAGGAGGTAGATTCGGAGGACGATGAGGAGGAACCTATTGAGGACTCAGGCTTAGATTAGGAGGATATCCAACTTGACGATGATGATAGTGATGAGGATGCTTTGAGAGATGAGATTTTGCCACTCAGCACTTCTAGATGATGAGGATTATGAGTGATGATGAGCCATTGCTTGATTTCAAACTTTAGTCGCTTTACTTTAGAGATTTCTAGCTCTTATTTTGCTTTGGTTTAGACTTTTAACTTTGGAGTTTGGACATGTCATGTGCTTAGAGTTTGATCTTTATTGCTTGCTTGGTATCTATAGATAGTTATTATCTATCATGACATTATAAGAGCTTTTCTAATTTATTTATGCTTGAAGATTTTATTTTTTTATGTCAAGTTTCGAATAGTTAATATAATGATGGTATTACTAATCAATCAATGCTTTTCTATTGTTGAGAATTTTTGTATTAGAGACTTGAAAGTTGAAGGAATGAGACAAATAATAGTTTTTTGATAAGCATGTATGCTTTTTTATTCTTTATAGTACTTTGTTAATATTATGCATTTGTTACACATCTATTTCATGCTTAGGATCTCTATATATCATCAAATATGCATTTGCAGAATTTTAGATTTTTTTGTAATTTTTCTTAATTTTTAGAATATTTAAATATATGTAAATTGGTCCGCAATTTGACTATACGCTATTTGCCGCTATTTTACCCTGTAGGCTCAAATAGACTTAGTGGTGCCTCCTCGCTATGCGACGATAATGTTGCTTAAATTTATGTTTTAAATGAAGACCATGATGTCCCTTCTTTAAAAAAAGATAATTCTCTTATGTATATTCTACCTCTAGATCAAACACAACTAATAAAACTCCATGCGGTTTTCCCCTCTAGATCATAGAAGATGGAACAAGCTCTGGATTAACCTCTTCAAAACAGAAGAGGTCTTATGAGGTATGCTCATCGAAAATTCTTTTATATTGTATACTCTTTTCTCAATGTAATGCTAGCCTTTTCCTTTTTTTACTTTTCTTGTGTGTAGGTTATAAGAAAAGCATGTGGGCACCATGAGCCAAAGAAATAAAAGGAAAGTTTATCCTCCTGGACACTATGCAAATTTGGCTAAGATGCAACCAAAAAATCCACCTAAAGGACATTGAGGAAGGACACAAAAACCACAGATAAGATAATTTGGACAGGCACAGAAACCACATCAGGAAGCAAGCACAAAGAAAAGTTATAAGAATTAGAGAACACATAGCCAATGTTTAAGAAGATGAAGAGGAAAATATTAGGGAGGATGTCATGGAGGAATCTAAAGGAGATGTCATTAGGGGAGATGAAGACCAAGGGTCACAATCACCAGGAAGTAGTTGAGAAACCCAATTGTATCGAGGACCAACCAAGTGCAACAAAGGTCATACATGACATATAGAAGAGCGTAAAATTATTATTTTAAATGATAGTGGTCAAACTATTGGACCGATGGATAAGGGGTGTAATGAACTGCGTAGTTTCTTAGACATAGTAGGACGGATGCCGAATTTTGCACCTATGGATAAGGAGAGTTGGTACAACTTTGAAGGAAAAGTGAAAAATGATATATGGGAATATGTGCAGGTATGTTTTTGATTTTGAATTGCTAACTCATTTGTTTTTTTGGGAAAAATGCTTCTACCTTGCAAAATCAAAAAGCAAATTTCCCCCACCCTCAATACTTGGTAAACAAGCCAAAATCTCTCAAAATCAACTCTTTTTTGCTTCTTACCCCAAAATCTAGTGCCACCTGAGCAATACTTTTCCATTCTCAAAAATACCCCTAATTAATGCCCATGTGTGCTGCTCTCTCTCCCGCCTCCCTTCTCTCCTCTCATCATCATCTTCCTCCTCTCTTCTCTTTTCTCGCTCCCCCTCCATACCCATTTCCAACAAGCTCTCATCCTCTCTTCTCTTTTCTCTCTCCCACTCCATGGCCATGACCAACAAGCTCTCACCTCCCTTTTCTTTTTTCTCACCCCCTCTCTCCCCTCCGACTTCATATCTCTGTATCCTCTCCCTTATGCCCTCTATTGTCCACCCCTCCTACCCTATCACCTCCCTCGTCTCCTCTGCCTAGGCCTACCACCCGCTCACCACTCTCAAACTCATCTCCACAGTTTCTTTTCTTCTCCCTCAACTCCTTCGGGCCCACAATCATACATCCACCCCTATATTCCCTCCCTTCCCTCCTCCAGCAACCCCTACCTCTACTTCTTCGGGCCCACCATCATACATCCACCCCTTCCTCCTCTAACTTCAAATCCCCGCATCCCCTCCTCTACACCCTCTACTGTCCACCCCTCCTACCTCATCACCTCTTGTCTCCTCCGCCTGGGCCCATCACGCCTCACCGCCCTCAAAATTGTGCCCATAATTTTCTTAATTTTCCTCTTAATCTCTCAAAACTGGGGTATGGGGATGGCTATGACACAACATAACAACAAACTCATAAACTTAACAACTAACGAGATAAGCTTAACAATAAAGAGCTACGCTGAATAACTGATGAAAGAGCTTAGCAACAAATGCTCAAGCTTAACAACCAATGCATAAGCTTAACAACTAACGAAAAAGCTTAACAAACACATCACTTAACAACCAATGCATAAGCTTAACAATACATAAGACTAACAACTGACGAAAAAACTTAAATACATAAGATTAACAACTGACGAAAAAGCTTAATAACAAACACATAAGCTTAATAACCAACGCATAAGGTTAGCAACTGATGCAAAAGCTTAACAACCAATACATAAGATTAATAACTAACTAAAAAGCGTAACAGTCAATTTATAAGCTTAACAACTAACGGAAAAAACTCAATAACAAATGCATAAGCTTAACTACCAATGAATAAGCTTAACAACTAATGAGAAAGCTTAACAACAACCACGAAAGCTTATGTGTTGATTGTTAAGCTTATCTGTTTATTGTTAAGCTTTTTGCTAGTTGTTAAGCTTATGCGTTGGTTGTTAAGCTTAAGCGTTTATTGTTAAGCTTTTTCATCAGTTCTTCAGCGTAACTATTGGTTTTAAGCTTATCTTAATAGTTGTTAATTTTATGCATTTGTTATTAACTCGTGTCGTACCCATCCATGTACCTTGTTTTGAGATATTAAGAGGGAAATTAAGAAAATTATGGGGACAAGTTTAAGGGTAGTGAGAGGTGAATGGCCCAGGCAGAGGAGACAAGGAAGGTGATGAGGTAGGGGGTGGACAGGATAGGGCGTAAGGGAGAGGATGCTGAGATTTGAAGTCAGAGGAGGATGTATGATGGTAGCCCCGAAGAAGCTGAGGTAAGGGTTGCTGGAGGAGGAGGGAAGACAGGGGAGGTAGGGAGTAAATGTATGATGTTGCTGAAGGAGTAAAGGGAGGGAAGACAGGGGTGGATGTATGATGGTGGGCCTGAAGGAGATTAAGAGGGAGAAGAAAAGAAATTGTGTGGAGAAGTTTGATGGTGGTGACGGGTTAGGGTGGGCCTAGGCGGAGGAGACGAGGGAGTTGACAAGGTAGGAGGAGGGGTAGACAAGGGTGGATGTATGATGGTGGGCTTGAAGGAGATTAAGAGGGAGAAGAAAAGAAATTGTGTGGACGAGTTTGATGGTGGTGAGTGGTTGGGGTAGGCCCAGGCGGAGGAGATGAGGGATGTGACAAGGTAGGAGGAGGTGGATGGTAGTGGGCGTAGGGAAGAGGATATAGAGGTATGAAGTCGGAGGGAAGAGAGGGGGAGTGAGAAAAAAGAGAAGAGAGGTGAGAGTTTGTTAGTAATGACTATGGAGTTGGGAGAGATAAAAGAGAAGAGAAGTGGGAGATGATGATGAGAGGAGAGAGCAGTCCACATGGGCATTAATTAGGAATATAGTAGGAAATGGAAAAATATTTCTTAAGTGGCACAAGATTTGGGGGTTAGAAGCAAAAAAGAGTTGATTTGGGGGGGGGGGGGTTTAGCCTGTTGACTTAGTCTTTGTTTCAGGTCTTTTGTAATTGCAATTAACTTAGATTACAATTTGAGAAGCAACAATGAAACTAAGGAAAATTTGTATTTCCTGGGATTCTTTTCTGTGTGCTGGTGGAGTGTGAATCTTGTACTCCGTTGACAAATTGACTAAGATGACAGATCTTTTGTTGATTGTGGATTGCTTGAAAGCTAACACTGTCTTCTCTTAGCAATATCTCTTGAGGAGCTCATGTATGCGTGTGTTGTTGTTATTTTTCCGAACCTCTCCTTTTGTAGGCTAAAAGAGAGAGTTAACGACCCCATTAATTGTGGATTAAGTGGCCATTAAAGTAGGAGATAATGGGGGGAACGGTTATCCCCTAAAAATAGATCTGAAACGGCTATAAGGCAGACTTTGTGACCTTGGCGAGGTCTGCCAAAGGCGTAGGTGAAGGTCGCTGCAGTTGTGGGGGAGGGTCGCCGTGAAAGTGGATGTGCCTTCTTCGGAAGTGGATGACTCAGTCCACTTGAGCGGGTATGGGCAGATTTCGTCAATGAACCTCGCGATTGGGCTCAAATTTAACATAGAATTTAGCTCTTGGTGGGGCTCGCTTAGGTGACCTTCGTTGCAGTCCATTGTGAGCTTGACTTTGGGCCTGTTCGAAGTGTTTAGCCCATTGACGTTCACTTCTTGGATCCAAGCTAATCATTGACCTTAGTGAAAATATATTTTGACCACCTACAAGACCACACCCAAAGTTTTCAAAATCCTACATTCAAGCTTGTAACAGGGATTGAAATACTTTGGGTAAATAGCCAGAGTTGTACTGTTCAACGTGGCTCGAGTTGTCTTGATTGGGTAAAACTTGTCTTCATCTGCCTACGTGTTTGCCAGAGGTGTACTGTTGAATGTAGCTTCCTTGGTTGCAAACTTGTATCGAAGGTTTGATGATGCTTGTGCTCGTCCAAATCCATGTTTGGAATGAAACTCCCTTCTTTGTTGTTGGGGCGATGTTGGAGAAATTAGCGAAGTTCTGCTGATTTTAAGTGTGAGCCAAGGTTGCTCATTTTTGGCTTACTGAGCGAAGCTCATTGATTGGTGATGTTCGCTGGCTAGCAAAGCACAATGCATTTTAAACTGTCGTTGACAAAGTTCATCGTCTGGTGACGCTGGCTGGCTTGGCGAAGTTTGTTCTGATTCTCCTCTAGATTTATGCCGTGATTTGTGGCTAAGATCTCTTGATTGAAGATCCTACGAGATCCACTATGGATTTGATCGAGTTTTAGGCTAAGTCATAGCCTCTTTGTCTGGTCCAATCAAATCTCGGAAACTTGTGATTGCCTCGGGAGTTAAGATTTGAAATAGGCTATAAATAATAGCCGTCTTCATCCATTCTCATTGCTCTTTCCATCTTCTTCTTCTTCCTCTCCACGTCTGCGCCAATGTTGCATAGACCGGAGATGCTCCTCGATGGAGGAACTGAATCAAAAGACTTCAACAGGAGTTAGCCCAAGTTAAGTGTAATCAAGCGGATGAACTCCGTATGCTCTGCCACTTGGCAAAGTTGTTATTGGCCGAGAAGGAGATGCTCAAGGGGATCATCCATAACCAGTCAATGACTTAGCACGAACTGGACCGCGATCAGGATGCGTGGAGCCTCGAGTGCTGCGCTCTTCGTAAAGCCGTTCGGCAACTGAAATGGGGGTTAAAGAAAGACCCTTGGGTCTCCACGAGTGAAGACTTCGACAGTAACTAGGTGTCACGAAAGTGTGGCTGACTCAGGCCCGACATCGATTTTTGACCATAGGAAGTGCTTCTTCCTCTTGGCATGGCTCAGTCCCATGTAAGAGGGGGTACTTCTCGCTGCTGATATGGCTCAATTTGCAACAACAGGAGCACTTCCTATCTCCCAATCTTGTGTGGCTAAAGGTGCACGAGTTTTAGCTTGGTGTAGCTTGTGTATGCTCCTCAGCCATCACACTACCCACATCTTAGGAATATAGGGCAAGAGCAAATAGCAACAAATACCCATCATCCTTGTAATTGGATAGTTTGAGTGTCACCTTGTAACGGAGTCTTCGATAAAAAGATGAATTTTCTTCTAGCTAAAATTGTCCATCTCTTATGTAACTAATCTGCACGTACTTTACTTCTGTAGTGAGTTTGAACTCTGCATGGAGTTATTGCTTTTGGAAGCAAGGCTTGGGCTTCCTTGTGTTGGGGAGAGTCAGTTTTGAAGTCCGCCAAATGAAGTCCGAACAGATTGAGTTGCAGTTTTCTCAATTTTGGGACTTTGTGAATTTTTTGCCAAGTCATTTTGGCAGAGTTCACTATATTAGACCTCATACAAATTGAGTTGTGATTTTTCTCAATTTGGAGACTTAGTGAAATTCAATATGATGCTCTAGCGAGGCTTGCCTTGATACCCTGTTCAATGGGGCAAAGTTCGCTTACTTCAGAAATAGTCGTCTGGGCAGAGCTCAGTAAGTTGGTTTAGGCGAGGCTCAGCATAAGAATTTAAAATTCAGGACTTCGATCTGTGTGCCTAAAATTGTGGTTTTTCTAAATTTGGAGACTTAGTGAAATTCACTATGATGCTCTGGCGAGGCTCGCCTTGATACCCTGTTGAATAGGGCAAAGTTCGCTTACTTGAGAAATAGTCATCTGGGCAGAGCTCAGTAAGTTGGTTTGGGCGAGGATCAGCATAAGAATTTAAAGTTCAGGTCTTTGATCTGTGTGCCTGAAATTGTGCTGAAGTTCATTCGGAGAGAGATTCCTGGCGAAGTTCAAGGTTGGAATCTTTGGTGAAGTTCAGGGTGAAATTTCGGTGAAGTTTGGTAACGGGATCTTGGGCGAAGTTCAGTAGCGGGATCTTCAACAGATTTGGCTTTAGCGAAGTACTCAGCGAAGTTCGGGGTGAGGAATCTTTAGAGGAGTCTAGGGATTTTAGCCTATAAATAGGCTGTTTTGCCTCCTTCTCCATGTTGATTTCAAAAACTCTCCACTTTTCTTCAAGTCCTAGCTTTCTCAGAATCCCCAAAGTTCGTTATCAATGGCTCCCCGTCGCGCTATCTCTAGAGGAAGAGGCTCTACTCGAGGAGCTCATTGGCCAAGAGCTGAAGAGGCACCGGCGCAGTTGGAGATGGTAGTGGTTAAGCTTCGAACCCATCAATAGCAATCTTCGGATCAGCCTATCCTCAGCCTATTGGGCTTTAAATAGTGCCTCAAGGCACTTACAACACTCGATCTGCTACCAAAGGCAAGATCTTTATGACCACTTGTGGTCTTCTCTGACGAGCTTTTGTCGTTCGCAGTGAAGTTCTGTTAGCGGTTATTAATTGCGATTGTTGAAGCGAGCTTCATTCTTCGGGCGGAGCTTGTTAGCCCTTTGGACTTCTCTAGCAGACTTAGTTCAGGTGGAGTTCGTTGCTTTGTTTTGAGCGACCTTCGCTAGAGCGGGGCTTGTTGATTTGAGTGACCCTCGCTCGGGCTAGATTTCGCCTGACTTAGTTGCATGAATTTTCTAACTTAAGTATATGGATGAAGTTTGAAGTTTTGATGGACTTTGCTTCATCTTATCAATGCTCAGTCTAATTTGATCTTTGTCTTTGTGCAGTTGCTTATTCGAGAGCCCCTGTAGATCGTCGTAACCATTTTGGGCATGATGGAACACATGACCCTGAAGTGGTTCACGTTTTTGATGGGAATGTTCCTTTGTTCCTGGAATACAGTAGCCAGGGGAGGATGGAAACCATTCGTCTGGGTGGTATTAGAGCTCTACGGGAGATAATCACAGATGCTAAGTTCTCAATTCCTGATAAGGACATGTCGGTGAAGCCACAATTCCTCTTTGGAGAAAGTGTTCCTGGTGGAAACTCCCTCTTCAACTGGGGAGAGGAGTACTGGTGCTATGCCTAAGGAGATCATCAGTTCGCTTTCTCGGCAATAGAGCGCCAAGTCTCCTTCGTGTATCTGCGGCATCTCGCCATGCCTCATTTCATGCGCTACAATCTCACGAACATGGAAAGATAGCATTAAGATAGGTTCTCGGAAGCATGGAGGTGGCTTTCATCATGAGGGACTTTACGGGATTAGCATCATTGGGTTGCGTCCAGGTTTCGTAAGTGAGGACGTACCGGTCAATGAAGTCCCTGTGATTCCAAACACTTTTAGGAACGAACTTGTCAAGAATGATGCTCAGTATCTCGAGGTAGATGCCAAGTTTCCTGGTTGGATCAAATCAGCGGATACCGAATGGTGGACTCATTTGGTTGACTTCACTCTTTAAACCTTTGTGGATAGGTTATATGAAATGGGGCTATACGTTGCAGTGAGGGCTTCCAAGTATGGTGCTGAGATTTGCGCGCCTATCCTGTATGGCATCTTGGAGCCATAGAACTATGATAGCAACATCTTCTTTACTCCGGCGGGGAAAATTGGGATAGCTCTTCACGAGATGTTCGAGGTGTCTCATTTACCAATGGGAAATTCGCCCATACAAGGACATTTTCCCCACAAATGAAGAGTTGAGTTCTCCAAACCACGTTGCCCAGGTGACGGAGGTATTCCGAGAGTTGGTGTGCCATTTCCTCATCTGCCAAAGTGTTACTAGGAATGCTGGACATGATTTCACTATGCCTCATGTTCCTTGGGTAGACTACTTATTTCCCCACGCCAGTAAAAAGGATAAGGATGTAAGTTCAATCCCTCCGGTTGAGGCCAAGGATGTCAAAGCTCGTATCTTTAATGATGGTCATGTACTTCACACTGCGGGCTCGGATGTGGGTGGGTTCCATGCCGGTGACAAGTTTGAAAGCTTCCATCATCAGGCGAAGGAACTGTCATCCGAGCGGGCATTACTCGCGGGCTTCTTCACCATTTGATTGAAGGGGTCTGTTGTTCCTTCTCTACTGAAGGATTGTATCTCGATCAAGGTGTTGCATTCTGCTGTGTTGCTAGCTTGTGGGTATAATTTAGCCCTTTTACCTGCGATAGTGAGCTGCATTCATCATGTATTGAGGGAGTTTGGCCACTGAATATCTGAAGCAGGAGGAGAAGTGCCTGAGAAATCAAGCGCCTAATCCTCGAGTGGAGCTACCATATATGTACTTAGTGATATGGTTCACCCAGCATTGCCCTCAGCTGATGTCGGCTGCTATGCCCAGTGGAGTAAATGTTACTTTGCTCCAAAGGTTCGAATGCTCTAAGTGATTGGTCAAATATCTTACCGAGATTCGTAGAGTTTCCAGCACAAGGATAATTATCGTCTTTATTGTTGCTTTCCTTCAATTGACGGAGTCAATCTCAGGGATGCATTTGAAGACGGTGTGAGCAGCAAGGGCTTAACTTGTTTGCCTAGCGGGTGTCTCACCTGGTTGGTGAACATTCGACCGGGTCACCTTGCTGCGAGATTGAATGGAACAGAGTGCTATATTGAGCCATACTTGCCGTGCTGGTTCACTCATCAGTTCGGCGACGTTCAGCTATACATTGAGAATCCGAATCCTAGATTGGTACGTTCAGGAAAGGTGGTCGACGGCGCTTGTGCTTGGTATCACTTTGTCACTGGGGCCACTGGAGCTAAGTTTTTGCTTCCTCATCATACGCCAACTGTTACATGACGTTAGGGTTTTGCAAGTGGTACAACAAGGTCATTATACCTTACCCCAAGTTTCAACTAATAAATCTGGCTTGTTTTGGATCTCTCGACGATATCGAGAATCTTCCCAGAGGGGTAAGAAGACCCAAGTTCTCAGAATACGTGACTTCATAGCAGAGGGTATGCCATATGACGATTTGGAAGCAACCACTGAATAGGTTGCTCCTCAGGTAGAGGTTAACGAGCCACCATCGCCTCCAAGGTAGGTTGGGATCAACATCCGAGAACCAACTGAATCGGTGGTTCGCCAGGAAGTGCCCGATAGAGGACGAGGCAAGGGAAAGAGACCATTATACGCTCTTCCTTCTCTGCCACCTTAAAAAAAGTAGCGTTTGGTATCTTTTGAGCTTGCTATTGGGATGAGAGTCTCCCCTGTAGTTAGAAAAGAGCCCCCGGTAGTCCCTGTTCAAGAGCCTAGAGTCAGTTCTTCATGTAATTTCTCTCTTCGTATGCTGGATATTTTTAAAGTATCTTTGATTGATGTGCTTCTCATGTGTAGAAAAAGAACCTATTCCTCTAGATGATGACAAGAAATCGAATGGGCTCTGGGCATGATGATACTAATGCCTACCTAATTGAGCCTGATGATAGGGCTGATATTAGTGGTACGCGCCGGGTACTTTCTTCAACTCTTTCATGATGGCTTTGTTTTAATAGTTAACATTTTGCTTGTGTGCTAGATGATGAATTGGAATTTGGGCACATGAGTGAAGCAATGTCGGCATCTTTCGCCGTGAGTGGCCATTTCGAATCCGTGATCGACTGAAGGTGCCTCTAGTACCTTACAGCCTATACCCACCGTTGAGACACTCGAAACTCCTGGTTCGGCTCCAGTTTCATTAGCGCGGTGAAGGCTGATCATTCGTGGATCATCTGAAGATGATGATGATCATCCAATCTCTCCCATGCCTGCGGAAGTTAGGGAGGAGGTGCCACAGAGTTTTGAATCCCGTCCGGGTGAAAGTTCGAGTGTGCCTGTAGTTGCTTTCAATGAACCAGGGTTTTCTTCCACAAGTGTTGAAGCTATGCCCATGGACATATCGATGACTGCAGCTATGGTTGTGAGAACTTCCGTCTAGTCTATTATGGCAATGACGTCTGCCGTGTCTCCTGCTATATCAGAACTCTTGGTCACACTTGCTCCATTTTAATATTGAGCAATGAACAGTTGAAGCATCGCCGTTTCCTTCTCTTACCACTACTAATGCCATAGTGGTTTCCACTGGAGCGAGTCCTTCCAGTCGTGCAAAAATACTTCGATCTTCTGACCTCGAAGACTTGGTGGAGATAGAGATAAAGATCTTGATGGAGAGTCGGATGAGCTTGTTCAACCAAAATGTTGCACTCGCCTTGAAGTCTCAGCGGGAGTTGTCGACCCGCACTCTCAAGTTGCTAAGGGACCAGCTGGATGTCTTGGCGTCGGTTACTGGTCCTGCTCGTACTGAACCTTTCAAGACGGTGATTGACAAAGCTGAGTCATGTTGTCAGGAATTATAAACTCTTCACATGCCTGATCTTGAAGGCATCGCTGAACTTAAATTCCGTCACTTGATGGAGACTCGCCGGAAGGCAAGTGAATCCGCTCGAGTAGAAATGGAGCAGATCGGCGTGAAGGTTCAAAGTCTAAATGACAATATCACTTCCACTGAAGGTTATTAGATGGAGCTCCAGAATGTTATCCAAGAGCAAGTTGTGGTGATTGATGAGGCTAAGAGGACCATTGCCGTAGCGCAAGCACGTCTGAAAGAAGCTCAACTTCAAAGGGCGGAGCTTGTGTCTAACTAGGCTGATTTCAACAAGAAACTAGATTCTCAAGTTGCTGAGCTTCAGGCTGAAACAAAGAGGCTTTCCACTATCGGGCTGTAGGTTGCCCATGTTGATCCTCGGATCTTGAAAGAGAGAGCTCAGAAGAGTGCTCATAATAACAGGGATTCTCAGATGTCTGAGTGTGTTGTGCGGATACACACTTTTTATTTGCTCTCCATGTAGAACTCTTTTGTAACTATTTTTAGCTCTTTTAATAAATAAAAGAACTTTTTGTTTCCTAAAAGATGAATGTGTGATAGATGTGTAGTGTTAACATATCGTAATGACATCATAGCTAGGGAGGAAAATGTTGGGATCAAACTGACAGAGGTGAGATGTTAACATAATAGTTTGATCAGACTCACACTGTTCAGAGGTGTATTTTTAACATAACAATGTAGGGATATTTGACAGAGGTGTAGTGTTAATGTGCTAAATAGGGTGACCGACAGAGGTGTAATGTTAACCAGTCAATTCAAAAGAAGTCCAAAGGACGATTACCGTTTGGAAGGGTGATGTTAACTTAACGGTAGAAAATCAATGGAAGTATAATATTAACTAATCGATTTTTGACATAAGCAAATTGATAGAGGTGTAATGTTAAGCAGTCAATTTTGCTAAGATAGGTCAGCGGAGGTGTAGTGTTAACATGTCAACAAAATGGTCTGACAGAGGTGTAATGTTAACTGGTCAGATCAATGGAGATGAGAAATCGTTCAGAGATGTAGTGTTTACGTGACGATTTGGTAAAATTGGAAATGTTCAGAGGTGTAATGTTAACATGACAGTAGGGGGTATATTTGAAGTTGACACTGTTCAGAGGTGTACTGTTAACATGACAGTTATGGTATGACCGCAGCTAAGCAGGGGTGTGGTGTTAACTTGATGACTCTCTGAGGATTTTGATTGGGTTTTGGATCAGGAAGATCAATATTTCTGGTTAAGAGTTGGAAACTTAAACATGACCAGGATTTCTGTGGGGATATAAGATTGGCCAGGATCAAGGGTAGCATTTCTTGAGAAATTTCTCATTGATCGACACTATGAGCCTATTGCCATTTTGGTCAATTAGGCGATATGCTCCATTTGAGTAGACTGCCTCTACTACAAATGGACCTTCCCATTTGGGTTAGAATTTGCCTTTCGTCTTGTGCATCATGACCATGGGTCGATAAATGGCTAAGACCAAGTCGCCCTCTTTGAAAGATCGTTCTCTGACTCTCCTATTAAAGGCTTTAGAAATCCATGACTGGTAGATCTCGATTCTTTGCTAAGCTCGAAGTCTCAGTTCATATAGCGCTTCGAGTTCTTGCAGGCACTTTTGATGATGTTCTTCGGTTGTCATCTTCTAGGCAGTGGCAATTCTTAACGACAGAACCTGAACTTCAAGGGGCATCATGGCTTCGCATCCGTAGACCAAGGAAAATGGCGTTGAGCCGGTAGGAGTGCACACTGTTGTTCGATAAGCCCATAAAAACTCTCCAAGTTTCTCATCCCAATCTCGTTTGTTGGAAGCGACGGACTTCTTCAGAAGTTTGATAATGGTTTTATTGAAAGCTTCAGCTAGACCATTAGCAGCTGGATTGTATGGCATAGAAGCCACATCTTGAATTCTGAACTTGTTGCAGAATTTGAAGAACGTTCGACTGATGAATTGTGGACCGTTGTCGTGAATGATTCGTCTAGGAATGCCGAATCTGTAAATCACATGATGTCTCAAGAATGTGATCACTTGAGATGTTTTGACTTCTCCGAAGGGAACAACTTCAGCCCATTGGAGACGTAATATATAATGGCCAGGTTAAATCGATGACCCTTAGCGGACGGTAGACTGATTGACCGGATGATGTCCATGCCCCAAGCTTCGAATGGCCGTGAGGCGGCTGTCGGATGTAATTCTTCCAGAGTTTGATGTAGGAAGTCAGTGTGGATTTGACATGCATGACATTGTTTTGGGTCTTTTGACATTGCAATTAACTCAGATTATAATTTGAGTGACAACAATGAAACTAAGGAAAAATTTATATTTCCGAGGGTTGTTTTCTATGTGCTGGTGGAGCGTCGATCTTGTACTCCATTGACGAACTGAATCAAGACTCACGAATCTTTTGCTGTTCGGCGGGGATCAAATCACTTGGAAGGTAGCTCGACCTTCTCTTTGTGAAACTCCTCTGCGTATACGTATGTGTTCCCTTAACTCTCTCCACATATGTCTTGAATGAATGATCTCCCCTCCTTTTATAGGCTAAAAGAGAGAGTTAATGGCTCCCTTCGGACGTGGGTTAGTGGCCATTACAACAGGAGATAGTGGGGGTGGTTATCCCCTAAAAATAGCTCTGAAATGGTTATTAGGCGGACTTCATGGCTTTGGCGAAGTCCGCTGAAGGCGTAGGCGAGGTTCGCTGTAGTTGTAGGCAAAGGTCATCACGAACGTGGGTGCACCTTATTTGGAAGTGGATGACTTGGTCCACTTAAGTTGACATGGGCGAAATTCGTTAGTTAGCGAGCTTCGCCTATGAGTTCAAATTTAACATAGAATTCGACTCTAGGGTTGGTCAACTAATGACGCCTTTCAACTCAGCATGGGAGTCGACTCACGTTAGATTTGGTCAAGACGAGTTGACATTGCTATCTGGCGAGCTTCGCTTATGAGTTTGAATTTAACACAGAATTTAACTCTAGGCGTGGCTGACTATTAGCACCTTTCTACTTGATATGGGTTGTGTCGGCTCGTGCTTGACTTGGTTATATTGAGTCGATATGGTTGCATGGCGAGGTCCGCTTCAGTCGTTAGGCGACCTTCGCTATAGCTTGTTAAGGGCTCCACTTTGGGCCCATTCGAAGTGTTTAGCTCATAAGCGTTTACTTTTTTGATCCAAGCTAATCGTTGGCCTAAGTGAAAGTACATTTTCACCGTCTACAAAACTCCCCCCAAAGTTTTCAAGATCTTGCATTCAGTTTGTAACAGCAATTGAAATACATTGGGTAAATAGCCAGAGCTGTACTATTGAACATGGCTCGAGTTGTCTTGTTTGGGTGAAAATCGTGTCTTCATTCATTTACTTGGTTGCCAGAGGTGTACTGTTGAATGTAGCTTCCTTAGTTGCAGATTTGTATCGAAGGTTTGATGATGCTCGTGCTCATTCAAATTCTTGTTTGGAACGAAACTCGCCTTCCTAATTGTCGGGGCAGTGTTGGAAAAATCAGCACAGTTTAGATGATTTTAAGTGTGAATGAGGGTTGCTCATTTCTGTCTTGCTGAGCAAAGCTCATCGATTGGCGATGTTCACTAGCTGGTGAAGTTCAATGCATTTTGAGCTGTCGTTGGTGAAGTTCGTCGTCTGGCGATGTTTGCTGGCTTGGTGAAGTTTGTTCTGATTCGCCTTTAGATTTTGCCGTGATTTGTGGCTAAGATCTCTTGATTGAAGATCCTATGAGATTAGCTATGGATTTGACTGAGTTTTAGGCTAAGTCAAAGCCTCTTTGTCTAGTCCAATCAGATCTCAGAAAGATACGATTACCTCGGTGTAGAGTCGAAAAAGTTTAGGTTTTGATTGAATTTAAATAGGTTACAATCAAGCTCTCTCGATTACAGAGGAAGAGAAGATTGATTTGACTTCTCTTTTGTTTCGTGGGTTCTTTGGTAGCGGTAGGATGCTTCTCTCGATGCTCACGTCGAAATTGCTTCCCTTTGACGATCAGACCAAG
>JBAKGM010019455.1:0-10546 GCA_037177215.1 Asparagus racemosus | reverse complement strand
GACAGATCTCAACGAAAGTTGGCCGCAAAAAAAATGACGCCAAAACTATCGCTCCCTCTGATCGACTTCTCCTCCCCCGATCGCGCCTCCATCGCCAAATCAATCCGCGAGGTTTCCCTCTCAAATGCTAGTTCTTTTCTTGCCATTTATTTGATTATTTTTTTCAAAATTTTTATTTCAATTTTTAGGCATGTTTGGATTGTGGGTTCTTCTACGTAATAAACCATGGAATCGACAAGGAAACCCTAGATCACGTGTTTGCGGAGAGCAAGAAGTTCTTCTCGCTCCCTCTCGACGAGAAGATGAAGCTCGAGAACTGCAAGGATCACACTGGTTACTCTCCCATGTACACTGAGAACATTGACCCTTCTTCCAAATATACAGGTTTGATTTCTTTAGAGTTTCGGTAAGGTTGAATTTGTTTCGTATATGATGATAGTTCTTCACTTCTTTGTGATAATGGTTAACGGATGGAACGGAATTGAAGAATATGATTCATATAGTGGATCCCAAACGTTTAGGATAAAAGCTCTCTTGATGTTAAATATTGCTATAATTAATATAAAATTATAGAAGTTTTGGTGCAATGGTTAGGGACTTTAAGATGGTGTTAGAGCAACCCAAATTCAAATCCCAAGGACCACAAATTTAATCCGGATTTTCTAAAAAATTGCTGCCTTTAATATTGTTAGGGACTTTGAGATATATGATGGTATTTGTTTGTGCTAGTTCTTGGAGATTGCGTCATACATATTTTAAAGGAGTTGTGCACCTATAATATTGAAAGAATGCTAACATGTAGTACTCCTTGATTGTACCATATTGAATAGGGCTCTATATGAAATATTTTTTGATTAAGAATTATAATCTTATTTTTTGAAGGTTAAGTTTGGTATTAAACACATGTGCCTTACTCATTTCCCTTGTCATAAAATTTAACGATTCTTGTCATATTCCCTTTTTCTCTAGAGTCTGCACAAAGGTTGGCCTTGGACTTCTTCTACAGCAGGGTATTTAAGGAGCGGGGAGCACCTATTGTAGTCTCTCTTATTGGCCATGGACCTTTGAGTCATAAACAGGCTTGTATAGTACCACTTGATGGATGCAAACCCTCTTATATTGACCTAGATATCTCTAGGATGCCTTATACAAGCGTTTTTAAAAATGTATAATTTTAAATTAATAGACTATCCTCTCCGATCAAATATGTATCCATGCTGATATGGAAAGATAAATCCTAAGTGAAGTTTATATCGAAGGCTGATCTATTACCGTTCTAGGGTTGTAGTTGCACTCTTAAACATTTACAAATTAGCGTGTGAAGTCATGTAATAGACACATGTCATTGATGTCAAACACCCCCCCTCCCCCCGCCCCCCCAACCAACCCACCAAAAAAAAAAACAACAAAGTTCCCCACCTCCAAAAATTTTCTGGATCTACCACTGCCTATATTCTATTCTAATTCTGAATATATCTTGTAGGAATTTCATAGAGATATTTTTTTCAGGTCATTAAAGGAATTTAGATAGCTATATTTTAGGATAAGCGAAAACTTGTGTACTTCTATTTGTAATTTATTTTGAGTTGTGCATTAGCACCAGTTAACTACTTAACTTTATTATAAAATCAGTGTTAAGTTAAACTTAACTAGAATGATGGTTCTAAATGCATAGAAGGGTTAAAATGATCTTTTAGCTGTGAAGACTTTCCATCTATGTGAAGTTAAAGACGAAGTTTTCCTCATATCATGGTGAACTAGCATAGCTTAAGTTTCCACCTCTTGCTTGCTATAAACTAAACAGGAAGGATGCTTATCTGATTAGTTTTGTTTGACTGGAATTAGGGGATTTGAAGGAGAGCTTTTATATTGGTCCTATTGGCGGCAACAACTCATCAGTTGATAGAAACCAGTGGCCTTCAGAAGGTATCATTTTTCATTCTCCCATTTGTGTGAAAATCCAACTCTATGTTGTCACTTATTTTGATTTTCCTTTCGGAGAGCTGTTATTTCAAGCATAATAACTTCATAACTGCTGGATCTTTCTTTCATTTCTTATAAATCCGAATGCTGTTTGCTATGAAATCGAAGAGACTTTGCCATTTTGGAGAGGCACAATGGAAGAGTACCATAAAAAAGCGTTGTAAGTTTTTCTATCTTGTTTCCCGAAGGAAAAAAACCTGCAAGATTTTCCTTATGCTGTTACCTTGTTTCCATCAACATTCTGAGTCTCGCAGTTCTGGTGCAGTTATGTGAAATTGCAACCTCTTTATCACCTTGTCTTGTCATTACATAAAATTGGAATTTCTGACCTCCTGTTAGGGAATACTCAGCGATGGTTACTCCCTACGATTATGCCATTAACATTTGGTACCTAAAGATAGATGTTTGCAAATCATGGCAGAGTTTATCTTTTGTGGAACATGGGGTACTTTCCCTTGGGTCATTTGGCAAGTTGCCACTTGTGATCGTAGTTAACATTTTGGGACATGCAAATTTAGCATCTATAGGTTATTGTTTTTGACAAAAATCATTGTATTCTTTTTAATATAAGACCCCCAAATTATCTCCAATTTGATTTTGATGCCCAAATTTGATATTTGAAGTTAGAACCCTAAATTCTTTTAAGTTATTTTATTTCAGTCTAAGACAGGATTAGCAAATCCATTTCGAACCTGAAAGCAGTGGGTTTAGTTAGGCCTATATGAGTTTGGTTCAAAACAATTTGGCTCACATTGTTTCCTGATCAACTCACACTGGTCACTGACTTGCTGGATCCTCTGGCTGAGTTTTGGAGGAAATTAAGTAATTACTGCTAAAAGGAGCCCTAAAGTTCCTTATTTAACTTATGCATTAACAAGTAATGAAATAACTTAGATATTTAATGAATTTATTGTGCATTTAAAAGGTACAAGTCAAATCTTGAACCTATGCGGGTATGTTTGCATCTCATTTTCTTTATCGAAGACCATTTGACAACCACAAGGAAATGACAAATCTCTTATTTCACTGGCACTTGACTTTTATTACAGGCCAGCACTTAGAAGGCACCAACTGAGTAACATTAATGCTGTTTTACCTCAGGAGCGTGGGCAAATTATTAGTCAGTATGATTGCTCTGGCTTTAAACCTTGATGAACAGTTCTTTGAGAAAATAGGAGCAATGAGTAATCCAGTTATTCGCCTATTGCGTTATCCAGGTATCTGTTTTTCATCTTGACATAATTAATGTAGTGAAAAAAATGAGATTTTCTACTTTGTCACAATGGCAGTTCTCTGGTTGTCTAAGAATTTTTTTTAAAAAAATCTATGAATATTCTCCTGTGAAATTGTGTGTACTATTTCATATTCAGAACTGAAATAGCTTATGTTGTTACTTATTCTCTTTCATCTTCGGCATAGCTGTTACATTTTTAGGGTATATATACACTGCATTTTGCTTTTTATCCTTCCCTGGAACTTGAACAGTAGAGACAAGTTGTGTCTGGTGTGGTACTAGTATCACAGTGATCATATAGCTTATAAGTTTTTCATTTTCCCCATCAGAGACTAGTAACACCGTGCATATACTTGGAAGATTATGCCACCTATTCACTTCAGATCACTTGTATGAATAATCATAAATCTTGTCAATCTGAGTCTGCTATGTGTATCTCACTTGCATTTGTTTTTAAGATCAATTGATTGATTGAGATGCAAAGTCAGTTTTAAATCATTGGATTTCCATCAGGTCTTCTTAGTTCTCTTTGCACATTATTTCACCATGAAATTTTAGAACTATTTTCTTCAGATGTACTTTGCACGTGGTCGTTGGAGGTTTCTCTCAACTCAGTTCTATCCAGTGCCACAAATTGGCACTTTAACATGCTAGCGCTTTCTCTATGTTCACATTGGTCTCTGATACGGATTGAAACTAAAAAGAATCTGAATTGAATCTAGACTTAATCTGAGAAGACACCAAAGGGTTTTGGCTCAGGGCCTGTTTGGTTAAAATAAAATCCAGAAAATAGTGTTATAGGAAATCAATTTCCTCTAACGCTTTTCTTTCTTTGGTTTGGTTGAAATGAAAAAAAATGGGGTTAAGAAAAGGAAAAAGGCTTTGTCCTTTATTTCTAGGGCTTTTTCTTATAGCATCTTAATTCACTGATAGAAAAGTCTCTGTTCTTAGCATTAAATTGTCTGCCTGTTGCCCAGGCGAGCTAAAAGATGCTGATGTTGACAATTATGGTGCATCTGCACATTCAGATTATGGAATGCTGACACTTCTAGCAACTGATGGTGTTCCTGGTCTTCAGGTGTGTTTCAGAAACATGTCGTGTTTTCCTCAGCAGTAAGCTATATTTTTAGTCTGTGGGATATTCGTGACCATTATTTTTGAGAGTGCACAGATATGCAGAGATAAGGACAGAGAACCTCAGCTCTGGGAGGATGTGCATCATGTTGATGGGTGAGCATTCCAAGTTTGTTTTGTGAATATTTTTTCGAATGCAGTCGAGAACAGTCAAAAGTTGCCCTCTTATATGTTTCAGAATTGGTATTCAGTTTTAATTATTTAGTTATTTAATTTTTATCTACACTAATCTATAAAGGAAATAGTAGGGATAGTGAAAAAAATGGAGGGATGAGGAAACTCTCTCCTCACAGTTAGAGATCCATTCATACTATTTCTCTCTCACCGTTCTCCACGTACAAATTCTTAATATCTTATTCTCTTTCTTTTTCTTCCTTTACTGTCTATGGTGTATGAGTACTTCTATCATGAAGCCATACTTATACGGCTATACCCAACACTTCCCGTACCTGGACCCGACACTTCTTGGATACATGTACTCAATTCAATACATGTTTTAATTTGAAACTCTTGTCATAAATTCGTTTTTGTATATCCTACACTTAACATCCACTTTTGAAATTTGTTGAACAAGAGTCAGGTTTGTTTCTGTTGAGAGTTGTTTTATATTGTTTAATCCCACATTGGTTAGGGACAAGTCTCTTTGTATTTGTGATATTATAAATAGCATCTTAGAGAGGGAACTAAAATGAATCCTCTCTGATTACTTCTTTCAACATGGTATCAGAGCCACAATAACCCTAGCCGTCATTCCTTTAGCGATTATCTCCTTCATGAAATAATCCCCTAACCTTAGCCGTTATTTCTTTGGCGATTATTTCCTTCGTGAAATAATCCCCTAACCCTAGCCGCCATTCCTTTGGCGATTATTTCCTTCGTGAAATAATCCCCTAACTCTAGTCATCATCCTCACAAAACCCAAGATCCAAAATTCTAGATTTTGAGAGATCTAAGGATCGGATCTACACTTGACCCCTCTGGATTAAATCTTGTTTTGATCCTGAGAAGAGTGGTGATTTTGTTTGGTCGATTTCACTCACTTTGGCGATTATTTTCTTCGTGAAATAATCCCCTTGATCATGTAACCCTCCCTTATTTTGAGGAGATGAGATGAACGGGGGGGGGGGGGCAAGGTGGATGATGAGAAGAGGGTGATGTTTAGAGACGAGGAAAGTTGAAGGTCGGGTGTGGAATCTAGATTTGTGAGATCAGTGTGAGGGAACCGAACAGAAATTAGATCGATGGAGACCGGCACAAACTCGATGGCGGAACTCATCAAGAAGTTGAACCCGCAAGATGTTTCAACTTTGATACAATTGATAAGGATGACAGCGGGAGAGGGATCAACAAAGCCACCACCAAGAAGGTGGAGCTTCCACCTATCGACGTGAAGCTCGAAGGGCCAACGATATATCTGAGTTGGTCGGGCCGGGTGAGATATACCCTTACAGGGAGGAACCTGGAGGGATATCTAACAGGAGAGAAGACCGAGCTGGCTGAGGGCTTCGTAGGAAGAGATGAGTGGAAGTCCACTCATATGTTGGTGTATAGCTGGCTTCTCAATTCTGTAGTTCAGCCAATTACAGCCACGGTAGATAGCCTTGAAAAGGTGCAGGATGTCAGGGAGAAACTGAGGACTTATGATGGGGTGTGGAATAACCTGAGGGTATTTCAGATCGAAAAGCAAGCTGCAAGGACCCTGAGTGCAAGGAGCGCGGGGCCTCTTTGCAAAAGAGGACCATGCTATTCCTTCGAGGATTGGCTCCATAATTTGAGTAGAGGACGGCGATACTACTAGCCTAGATGAAGATTCTATATCTGGATGAGGCAGTCTCGGTCATGATACAGGAGGAGAGCCGTATCAGGCTACAGGCTAGAATAGGTAGACTTTCAGGGGAAAAATCAGCACTGGTGGTCTCAAACCCAGGTAGTACTAGATTTAGAGGGAAGACTAGGCATGGATTCAACTGCGAAGAGGTAGGACATCTGAGACAGATATGCTCTAAGCCACTCAGGAGAGGGACTGGGGTGGACGTGGACAGGCCAGAGGCCGTGGCCGTGGAGGCCGGTGAGGTGGAAGAGGAGGCATCAGGCAAATCTGTCAGTGGCAGAGGGGGAGGAAGAAGCTGAGATGACTTTTACTGAGGAGGATCGAGCTCTCTTGGTGGCACTGAGAAGGAAATAGAGAGCATTAGGTGACATGTCTCAAGGTGCATTTACTACTTTTTCTAGAGGAAACTATGCCAGTTACGCTCTTCGCGCCCACCTAAACAAAAGTATGGACTGTAGGTGTTGAAAATCGCTTATCAGTGCCCGAACTAGACTCGTGAAGGTGGGTTCGCAACTAACGAACCATCGACCGACGTGACCAAGAACCGCTGACGACACGATCACGCCACGAAACGTATGAAGCGGGTCGACAAATACATGAAGTAAGTCGACCGAGACGTACAAGTCAACGGAGTGACATATCACGAATAAATCTGATGATGAAGTTCCAAGTCAGCAAGAATTAACGAGGCGAGTCGATCAAACTCAAACGTCGATGCAACGTGATTAACCGAATTCAAGCGGTGACACAGTGCCAATCCAATTTCGGAATCAATGGAATGGTCAAAAAAAGTTCAGAAGTTTCGGAACATGGGTCAGAACAGATGACGAGTCGACAAAACGTCAGAAAAAATGACGGGAAACGACACATCGTGCCAGAACTTTGGCCAATGGCCGAAGCGTTTTGGCCATGGCCGTAGTGCTTCGGCCAAGGGCCGAAGTGCTCGACCTCTTTGCCGAGCAATCAACCCCCCCTCCTTCAAATGCTATAAATAGGAGGGGGGTGCACAGTTTTGAGGGTTGGCAATTTTCTGCAGAAGTTAGATTTTTTGCGGGAGCTCTGCAAGATCAAGAAATTGCTGCCGGCGAAGATTGTGCTGCACACGTTAGATCGCCGTCGTTCGAGCTCATACCCGCCAGATCCAGGTCAGGTTTGTGATCTATCTCGCCTTCAAGTCTAAGCTTCATCTTAGGCTCAGGGCACCCTCAAGTCTAGTTGCGTCCTAGGCTCAGGGAAAGCGTGTGATTTCTCCTAGTAGATCTCACCCGCTCCGGCGATCATCCCCTTCGTGGGCTGATCCCCGTCAGGCATTTGTTTCCTTCGTGAAACAAATCCCTTAGATCCACAAACCCAGCATCTAGATCGTCGATTGAAGATCAGGATTGCACGGTGGTCCACGGACGGAAAAGAGTCCCTGGCACAGGCAAAGACACCCACGCAAGCGAGGGTCCAATAAACAGGCCCCTCATTTGTTCGAATTTAGAAATCGAAGTTGTATTTTTGATTTGATATTTTTCATTGTAAAAGCCTTATAAAAAGGCAAATTATTGCTTGGATATCATTGTAAAAAAACAAATTTGTAACGAGTTCAATTGTAGATCAATGGAAATGTCTACAACTCCTTTCCGCGCGAACAATGGCGAAGCTCGAAGTTCGTGAAGCTCATCGTAACGGCCATGAAGACCCCTAAATATCTATTTAGCGGGGATATTACTCATCAAGAGTCAATTTCATCAGGCTCAAATTAATCGAGCCTTGCCAAAACTCCAAAATAGGGATAACTCGATGAACGCCAGTGAGGCGTGGAGAATCATATCGACGCCGGACAACGCGTCTTGAAGGAATCCCCCCCCCCCACTGTGATACTCCAAAACGGTACACGAGTATAAACTAGTTCCCATTTTGTCGAGAAGTTCCTAGAAAATAATATTTTTAGGGATAACTCGATAATCACAAATAAAGCGTGGGAATAATATCAATGCCAGACAATGCGTCACCAATTCACCAACTCCCCAACAAAGAAGATGAGTCCCTATTTCCTCCTACAGTGGTCAAAGTGACGATCGATCCAGTAATCAAAGGGCAAACCCCAATCTCCTCCCACTGGGATGTCATGACCAACGTCGCCACCGTAGGATTCGCCGATCAACGGTTCGAATCCAGGTAAAATCAGACACCGGTCAACGCGTCACTCTCGCCGACCAAAGGCAGGAAATATTCTATATTTTTGGACGCCGATCAACGCGTCACGATGGAGAATTCCCCGATCAACTGAGGAGTCTCGTAGAAAGTTTGATGGTCAGTTGGATGGCAACTTACCAACATGAGTCAACAACAATTGAGCTTAATTAGCTACAGGTTAAGATCACAACAGCGGTCAGACAATAAATGCAGCACCGTGGCGCCTTCAGCAATCCTACAAAGAACTGGAAAGCCTGAAAGGATCCGACAGATCGAACGCCGAAATTATCCATAGGTCCCTTCATACCGACTGAAGGTTGGGGCCTATCATATCCAAAGTATCCCAGGCTCATCCACAAATCGAGACTGAGACCCTTCGGAGGGGGTATCTGTAGGCATTGAAAATCGCTTATCAGTACCCAAACGAGACTTGTGAAGGTGGGTTCGTGACCAACAAACTATCAACCGACGCGACCAAGAACCGCTGACGCCACAAAACGCATAAAGCGGGTCGATGAATACATGAAGTGAGTCGACGAGGCGTGCAAATTGACATAGTGACGTATCGCAGAATAAATTCAACGGTGAAGCTCCAGGATAGTGAGATTCAACGAATCAAGTCAACCGGATTCAAGTGACGACGCTGTACCAATCTAATTCCAGAATCAATGGAATAATCAACCGAGTTTGGAAATACCGGAAAACGGGTCAGAATGGACAAAAAGTCAAAAAAAACGACGAAAAGGGATGGACTCATGCGAGAGCTTCGGCCACATGGCCGAAGCACTTCGGCCAAGCCAAGGTGCTTCGGCCATGAGCCGAAGTGCTCGGCCAATTGGCCGAGCAAGCATTTCCCCCCCCCCTCTCAAATGCTATAAATAGGAGGGGGGTGCACAGCTCTGAAGGTTGGAGATTTTTTGCTGAGCTTGGATTTTTTGGAGAAGCTACGAGAGCTCTGCAGAATTGAGATTTTGCTGCCGGCGAAGATCGGGCTGTCTACGTCAGATCCACACCGTTTGAGTTCAGATTCGCAGAGATCCAGGTCAGGTTTGTGTTGATCTACCCTCAAGTCTAAGCTACGTCTTAGGCTCAGGGCAAGCGTGTGATTTCTCCTAGTAGATCTCACCCGCTCTGGCGATCATCCCCTTCGTGAGATCGATCCCCATCAGGTGTTTATTTCCTTCATGAAATAAACCCCTCTGATCCGTAAATCCAGCATCTGGGTCCTTAATTAGATCGGGATTGCACGGTGGTCCACGAACAAAATGAGTCCCCGTCACAGGCCAAGACACCCACGCTAGCGAGGGTCTGATAAACGGACCCCGCGTTTGTTCAAATTAGAATTGAAAGTTGTATAATTTTGTAATTTAATTTTTTCATTGTAAAGTCTTATAAAAAGGCGAGATCTTTCTTGAATTTCATTGTAAAAAATAAATTTATAACAAGTTCAATTGCAGATTCAATGGAAATGTCAACAGCAACTTCTTTCCGTGCGAACAAGCTGGCGACCACAGTGGGAGCCATCGGCCTCAGATCCAAGGTCGTCATGCCGCAGCGGCGGATCTCGATCCCGAAAGAAGAAGAGGTCGAATTTGAATTTGACCAGCAGAAGTTCGAGGAGTATCTCTCCTCCTCCTCCAGATCTAACTCTCCCTGCCACTCCATAAGATCTCTGCTGCAAGGAGAAGCCGATGGGCCAAAGATGAAGAGCCCCTAGATGGCAAATCCAACCCCGCTACCCTTGGTAATGATGAAATCTCCTCAGCACCCGAAGCCCAAGTCACCCCAGCGCCTGAGATGTCCGCTGATGGCGCGCTCGCATTCACCAAGAGCGCCCACCAAAGGTAGCGACTAAACATGGCCCGCAAGCTCGCCAAGGCCATGGAATCCATGGATGGGGTCCGCTACGAGGCAGATCTAAGATCTAGACTAATGCATAGGCTCCAACATCAGATGATCGACGGTCTCCCCAAGCTGTCAACTAACGAGTGGGTCTGTGTTAAATGGAACCGCTCCACACTCCACGAGTGCATTCGAAAGTGAAGCGCGCTCCTCGTGCAGGCATGAGCTTTGGTAAAGCAAGCTCGTGAAATGAAGAAGAAGGAGGTGGCGGAGAAGCCGCCGACGTATCGCCAAGTGTGGAGACCCAAATTAACTGGCGCTCCAGCTTCAACGGTTAGGAC
>JBAKGM010019454.1:0-10547 GCA_037177215.1 Asparagus racemosus | reverse complement strand
GATTATTTCAAGTGAAATAAGAAATCATAATAAGCAATAAAAAGGAGGATAAAAATTTATTCAATCAAAGAAGAGTCAAGTCTTTCTAACAAAGAAATTACAACCTTTTCAAACATCAAGTCTATGACAGAGGATTTGTTGTTCCAGCTAAGACAACTCGTCGTTGTAAACTTGTTAGAGTTTCTACTGCAAATCAGCCATGAAAGACTCCTCATCGGCACTCAATGTCTTCGCAGCTTCTTCTTCAGCTACAAGTAGCTTTTGTTCAGAGAGCTTCAGTTGATTGGATATAGCATCCTGGGCTTCCTCCTCATTGACTCTTGTCAGCTCGAGGATACTTAAGTGTTCTTCCTTCATCTGAAGTTCCCACCTAAGTTGCGCTATCTCGGCTTCAGTTGATACAATACAGGAATGGATGTTGCTCAGGGATGTTGATTTTTTAGCAAGTACAGTCTTAACTTGAGCTACCCGGTCCAGCTGCGCCTAAACCTCGAGTCCAGCAAAAACACGAGCGTCATGCCATGCCTCCAGACGAGCTTCTACTCGAGCAGCTATATATGAAGAAGCACCCACTACCAGCAGCTCCTGCAGTCTCTGAAGCTCAGCCTCCAGATGATCGAGATCATCAGCAATGGCCTAAGCTAACTCTGGATAACCAGTATCCCGTATCAAGCCCATCCTAGGGCCAAGCACTGGCCTGAACTGACGAAGAGAAAGACCACCGCGGAGGAGCTTGTCGATCACCACGTTCATCAAGGAAAAGAATGAGCAGACCTCCAAGCAGATAATAAGCCTAGCTAGGTTGTTATCTGACATCAGCGCCCTCGGCAGGTCATGAAGTCTCGAGGTGAGCCCTGCAAAGAAAAAAAAAGGGGTGTTAGACACTTCAGAATCTTAAATTAAAAAGCAGCGTAGATATCCTCAGCTGATTAACCCGTACCTGCCTCCATCAGCAAGGCTTCTTGATTTGACGGGGCTATCGAAGGGGTAGCCGTCATTGATGCATTGACTACTACAATGGGTCTCGTGAGAGAATCATCAGGCACGACAGCCGTCGTGGTAGCTGACTCTGGAGAAGCATCAGAGTGAGGAGCTGGAGGATGAGCCTCAATAAGAATTCCTGCAAACAGTAAAATAAATGCCTCGGAGTCATTGAGATGTAGTTATATTAGTCAAAAATGGCTAGTCCTACAATTAACAAGGGGACAAACTCATACCTCTGGAGGTACAAGCTTCGTTGTTTCTGAAAGCTGCTAGGCCAGGGGATATGTCATCAGGAAGACAGTCATCTCAGGGTGAACCATATATCAAGTCATCCACGGGGTTGTCCACAAGCAGGCTATCTTCACCAAAGTCCTCGATCAAAAATCTGACATAAGAGGGCATAAGTGAAAGAAGTAGAATTAAGAACATGTGCTAAAACGACTTACCTCCTACAGTGGAGTCAGCCTCCCTAATCTCAGTTTGCACGTTTGCCTCCTGCAACTTCTCTAAAAAAGCAAGAAGCATAGAGACAATTAGAGGAGGCATGAATTCTGAGTCATTCAATTCCCGCATTCGCCGTCTAAATAGAGTATTACCAATGATAGATGTACCTGGATTGGCTGAATCTGATCCTACATTAGTTGTTTCAGGCATGTCTATCATAGACCCATGCACCTGTTGAGTGAAACTGGCTCCGGTGAAATCATGATGGGGAAAATTGAAGCTAGCGTCGCCGTCTCCATATCCTCCTGCACAAAAGTGGAGAAATGTGAGCCCCGAGGTCAAAGAATTAAATGGTCAAAGGGAATACGTGGCAGTTAAGCGTTACCTCAGTCACAGACTGGGTCGTCATCAGTCAAGTCGACATCAAAAGCTCGCATACCCGCACAAGACCTGTGGGCTAACTTCTTCCACTTAATGGCATGAGTCCTAGCTAGAGAGGGACGAAGCTCCTCCTCCCCGTCAGCTGTCCTTCCTGAAGATTCAAGTGGATGTTAGACCTAATAAAAAAAGAGAGAAGAAAGAGAAGGGGTATCAACAAACCTGTCCCAAAGGCCTCTTCATCTCTGTCATCCGAATGATCATCTCCTGAGGTCCCCTCAGCAAAACTAAAGACCTCCTCTTCATCCTCGTCCGGTTGACGAGTCTTGTAGCGCTTCCTCTGTGCCCAAGCAGCCCTCTGAATTGTCTGAGTATCAGGTCGAGAAGTCTCTTTGGCCACTAGCTCCGCAATGGGCTTCACATGGATAGGCTCGTTAGCTACCAAGAGTCACCTACAATATAAGAATGTTGACTCCAGCTGGCGGTCAGCACTAAGGAGGCTAAACCTAACGCCAGTACAACCCATCACGCTCCATAGCCACGATTGGATGTCATCCACCAATCTGTCGTGAGTCTAGAGTTGCCGATTCGGATTTCTAACATAAAGTTGGTCATAACTGAACTGACGGGTGAAGCGGCAAGGGAGATATGGCTCTATGAAGCTCTCGTCCCTCACCCAGAATGTCAGGTAACCCGGTCTGATGTTCATCAACTAGTTGAAGCAGCCAGCATCAAGAAAGGTCTGACTCGCTCTCGGCCTCTCCTCATCAATCAGAGACTCGTCGTACTGGCCAGAAAATCACGGTAAGCACCTGGAGAAAATCTAACCTTTGTGAACCTGCGGCTACTTTTTTATCTCTGAGAATCCTCACACTTTCCATCTGCAACTCTCTAATGATTGTAGTAAGGGGTGGGTCGATCTACAGTGCTCGGTGCTGACATCATATCTGAGCTGTGAAGGACAAACCAAGCCATCAGATAGGTGTATGGAAGCTTCACCTTAACAGTAGGAATCCAAGTCGACGGTTCGCCCTCCCCCTGAGTAAAAGCACTGACTATCTGTCTAAGCCCGCGGTGAAGATTAGCCACCATCACTAGAAGGGGAGAGAGAGTTCCTTCTTGTAGGCAAGCTGAACGGCGGGATAAAGCACCTTCAATGGTAGCGCATCACCAGACTAATACGGAACAACGCACATCTTCAACCAGATCGCGAGGTAACCAGCTAAGAGAGCCATCGGCTGAATTGACTTCACTGCATGACACAAGAATGGCTCGAATTTAGTTCCCGCAGGAAAACCACCCTCGGTGTGACTAATGGTATAGGAGCGGGTGCTAGACTTCCTGATTAGCTCATTGACCTCTGAAGGAGTAAGCGGTGCCAATTCGCAAATCACCTCGCCAAAATTGCCCTCCAGATACCTGAACAAGTAACATGCAAACTATTTTAGGCTCACTTGGGATTTTCTCTTGGCCAGTGGCTCAGCCTGTGCCAAAGCAATGTGATAATAGCAAGTAAGATCCTATAAGGTATCATAATGGCCGGGCATGCGATCTTTCAACTGACTCAGCTCTCGATTCGAGGGAAAGTATTCTTGGTATAATAGGTAAGCCGGATACTTGATGCATCTCATGGAGAGCTAATCCCAGTTCCCCATGCTTGGTCAAGAAAGTGTTCGAGTCCGGGTCGTAGAGCTCTGACAAAACAAAGAAATGGTTGGCACTGATCGGGAGCCCATACATGCTGGCACGAATCGCTATAGATAAATCACAGGCACGCAGCTCCTCATCCTACCAACTGAGGACATAGCTCGTCATACGAGACCACCAATGCCTATCTGAAGAATGAACCCAGCCATAAAATCTGTGACGGGTTGCAAGCATTTCTCGCCCCAACTTCACAAGACGATTCTTCAAGGTATGAGCAATAGTAAACAGCTCATCTCGGGGTGGTGTGTCTAATCCCAATATACCAGGACGTAGTCAAATGACATGGGTCCTATCCGAACCCAGAATGGCCTGATGGGTGATATACCCGCAGTGTATGTGATCACGCTCCTCCGTCAAGCACCACGACATCTCTCGAGTCACATCCTGACTCCTCAACTAAGTCAATGATTGATGACGAGGCATCCGTGGGAGATATAGAAACCCTCCGTCATCTTTATGCAACCACTGCTCGCTTTCAATAAAAGATACGTCTGGATCTTTGATGGAATCACCAAACAGGTAATCCATTTTCTTTAGAGGCTGAGTTGAGCTGGTGTCTCTCACAAACGGTGTGTCAGTAATCAACAGTCGAAGGATGCGGGTACCTCGCTCATAAATCACTTGGATGGCCTCCGCTGACATACCCGGGACAAACCGAGGAGTAATCAAAACGGATGAGGAATCATCAGAAGTGGCATAATGCTCGCCGCAGCACCCATCAACCGCATGAGACGAAAATGCCCCTGACAGGTAATCAACTTGAAATGAGTAATTAATATTCATTAAATTCAGTCATAAAGGTAATATAAGGCGTCGAACTCATCTCATAGACTTATGAGATAGAGTCATGGCATTATAATGGGTGAGACGATTCGGGCTGCATTACACACTCGTGAGACAATATACCCCGTCGCATAACTAAAGTGACGGGATACTCTGTCATACCAAACGTGATGCGGCACGGAATCGCCCCTATTAATGGCCTTAAGATAGATGATGACCAAGCCAAAACCTATCTTTTAAGTATCAAACCTCACAAAGAAGGGTCTCGGCTCTTCCCAATCACCTCACAAAGGAGAACGAAGCGGGGATACAATATGCGTATGCATGGAGAGATGATGAAAAGGCGGCTCACTAGCAAATGAGAGAGGTGCACCCTCGCGTGACAGGTAGCAGGCTGACTCCTCGAAATGCGTGATCCCCCTGATGCCATATCAATTTGCTAAGGGATTGAACGGGTCAGATAGAAAGAGGAGCCAGAATATAAAAGGGAAACTATAAATTTTAACCAAAATCCTATGAAAATATGGAATGTTATGGTCAAAAATTCTAAGTTAAAAACCTGCAGGATTCGCATCTGACGAGATCAGGCTCGACAAACGATAAGAAAGAAAAAGGAAAGAAAAATAGAGCCAAATGCTACCTATGTAGCTTGGCCAAGGCTGAGCCACCCCCAGGGTGGCTCGACCAAAGCTAAGCCACCTGGGGGTGGCTCGACCAAGGCTGAGCCCCCTGGTGGGGGCTCGGCGAATGCCGAGCCTCCCCCCGGGTGGCGGCGATGCGTCGTTTTCCTCTTTTTCTCATCCCCCCCCTTTCGAAAACCCTAGATTCGAGATCAAAATTCATGTATATGCAAAAGTTATGATGATCTACCTGAAGAAAAGCTCGAGGGGCCTGAGGGATTTGAAAAAGCTGAGATTTTGAGAAGTTATTTGAGTCCCGAACGTGGAAGAAATACGGATCTCATATGAATATTAGGGTTTGAGGGAAACAAGGAGATGAAGAAAGAATAAACACAAAAAAAGAAGAGGGAGGGGAGCCGGCCAAACAAGAGAGAAAAAAGGGGGTTGGGGCCTTTTTAAATTAGCCCCAAGTGGACCCAATCCAGTTCTGAATAGGACTCTAATCAGACCCTAATCAGGAATTCAGCCAAACTGGGTACCAAAATGGCGCCAAATCTGCCCGTTAATTGACTCCTCTCTCCCACTCACCTGGAAGAACCCCGGAGGTTTATTCAGTGTGATTATCGCCCCATGAAGGTCACATTGCATCTAGCCTGATTTATTCAAGTCTCGTAAATACTCCAACAAGGTATACGAGTCTAAACTATTTCCTATTTTATCAAGAAGTTCCTAGAAAGTATTTTCATAAAATATTCTTAAGGATAACTCGACAACCCCCAATGGACTATTGGGAGCGTGCAAACACGAATTAGCTCTCCCAGCCTGAAAAGCTTAAATTGTGAGGACGCTGACCAATGCGTCGTAAATAGAGAATTCGCCGATTAACAGAGGAGCCTCGAAAAGTTTGATGGTCAGTCATACAACAACTCACCAACACGAGTCAAAGCAAACTCAGTTACTAGCTTCAGTTTAAAATTTTGACAGCAGTCAGACAATAAATGCAGTGCCGTGGCACTTTCAGCCATCCTAAAAAGCACTGGATAATCTGGAAGGATTGAAGAGATCAAGGTCTGAAGCTATTTTCAGGTCCCGATATATCTACTGAAGGTTGGGGCCTATCATATCCAAACTATTTCAGACTCTTCTATAAAAGAACGAGATTGAAACACTTTGGAGGGGGTATCTGTAGGCGTTGAAAATTGCCTATAAGACCCCAAATCTGACTCGTGATAGGGAGTTGGCGTATGGCAAGCCATCCAACAATCTAGCGCTGATCCAATGGCAAACAGTTGATGATGCAAACACATGAAGTGAGTCGACGAATTGCATGAAGCGAGTCGACAAAATGCAAACTCAACAGTGAAGCCACGACGGTGGGGAAATCGAAGCCACGGCGCCGAGGGAATCAACAAGACAGTGCCGGGAAAGTCAAAGCCACGGTGCCAGGGGAATTGAAGCCACGACACGGGGGAAATCGACGAGACGGCGCTGGGGAAATCGACAAGATAGCACCAGCCAGACTTGAACGTCAACGGAAGTAAACTAATCGGACTCCGAAATCGGCGAAACAAACAACCAGACCCAAAAAATAACGGAACAAGGCCACACTGGGCAGCTCAGTGGCCCAGCCACTCCTTGGTTGCTCGCCCAAGGCTGAGCCACCAGATGGTGGCTCAGCATAGATCTGGCCTAGATCCGACCCGTACCTACTTCTGAAGCTTATAAATATGAGAGGGGGTGATCATTTGCACAGATCTGGACTTTTGAACAAGAAGGAGAGACTCTATCGAATTCCGGAGTGATCTACACTTAGATCTGGGAATTCTAGATCTGAGATCTCGGCGAGCCCGTCGACGCATGAAGTGAGAAAGTTTGACAAATCTAGATCAGATCTACACATCATTCCTCCAGATCAAAGCTTGTTTTGATCCCGAGAAGAGCTGTGACTTCGCTTGGTCAATTTCACTTGTTTTAGGCGATTATTTCCTTGGTGAAATAATCCCCTTTTGATCGTGTAGATCTCAGATCTGACCAGGATCCGACCACGCGGCGGTCCACGGATAAACCCTGGCACCGGCAAAGAATCCATGCAAGCAGGACCTCGATAAACGGGATCCCACATTTGTTTAGGGAAAAAGTTATAATTTTTACATGATTTTTTTGTAAGTCTTATAAAAAGATGCCTTTTTATTGAATTCATTGTAAGAGCTAAAAGCTGTAATAGATTCACTTGCAATGAAAGTCAAACCAACTTTCCTCATGAACACAACGTACTTCAACGATCCCCTAATCCTTTCAAACCTCCTCCATGATGATACGCTATGGCCATAAATTCATTCATCTTGAAATTAAAAGGGAAAATACATCTTTCAGTTATAAAATGTAAAAAAATTTTAAGCAACTTATATACCTGCACTTAGCCAATGTAAGGGAGGGTTTTATATGTGAAATATACTGGAAACAATAAGGTATTTAAGTGCTATATAACCCAATTATTCTATTTAAGTGCTATTTTGCCCAAATTAAACAATTTTTACAAATTTAACAACTAATTAAGCATCATAATCTTTTAGTCATAAAATGTACAACAGTACCCCCTTATCTTAGATTAATCAATATATCAACCGAAATTAAAGCCTAAATACCACTTCAATAACCTATACTTTATCATACTTTACACTTAAATACACCCATTTAGTCAATGTGATTGCTATTTAGCCCAAATTACACAATTATTATAAATTTCACAAGTAATTAAGCATCACAATGTCCAAATTAAGTTAATCATAACAATAATTTTCTTTTACATGCTGCACTTCAACATAATATCTAATTTACCACAATTAGTCAACGTATCAATGGAAATTAAACAAGTATTCTCAAATTAACAAGTAATTAAGCAGCCACATAGTCAAATTTATCGCATTTCTTGTTTATTTGTCAAAGCCCTAATTAACCCTAACCCTAATAATGCGCGGGTAAAAGTCAATTCACTATTTCAATCTACCAAAAGCCAAAGTCAAGTTCACACCCCAAACAACGCACTTGCAATTGGAAAATTTAAAATAAACATTACCTTCACTTGAAGAGTCAAACCCACAAGAATCGACAATCCCAACAAAAATCTACTTTTCCACAGCACGATGTCAAATCTCCACCTCAACACAAGTAGGAGGAATTGATTCCACAGCTAAATTGAGAGAGATTATGATTTTTTTTTAGTTAGAAAGATGATGGGTGTTTTTTTTGTGGGGGGGGGGGGGGGGGGTTGGGGGACTGAGCTTAGTCATTATCAGTTATTTTAAGAAAAATTAATGCGATGGTGGGGTTGGGGGTGATTTTGGGGATGGCCATGGTTAACTAGGGTTAATGTGATAGTTAAGGGGAGATCATGTGCATGAGATATCATGTGAGGGAGTTGAAGGGTACAATGGTCAGCGCATGTATTTTTTGAGCTAAAAACAGAAAAAGGTGTGACAGTGCAAGCATGTTAGTAAGTAAATGTGGTATTTATAAATAAAAATAATAATAAAATAAAAAACTTTAAAGGTGGTAAGTACTAATTTGGGTAAAAGTAATGGTAGCTTTGATATAAAACTACAAGATATACTTGAAATCGATACCTCAAGTAAATCTACTAAGCCTGAACAAATTCACACTTGAGAAATAAATGTTCACGGGAATCATCCTCCTATCCACACAGCAAGACATCATGTACCTATTATTAAGCACAAGACAAACACTAAAAATATAAATCATTTAGAGGACAATGCAAATATATACACCAACATCAGTTAACTATTAAAAACATAAATTGAACAATATCATCTACGTCAACATTCTGCATGTGTACAAAAAGAAATCATGAACAATAATATTGAACAATTTATTCTTGTTATGGTTCTCTGAACATGATATCCCTGGTGAGGAATGAATTCAGTTAGCTCTATATATAAGCGAAACAATGGGCGCCGTACGTAGCTAGATTTCAAGCTCTCGGCAGTAGACGCCGGAATATTCAATATCCCACCTGCAGCAGACTTCAGTACTTCTTTAACCTAGACTCACCTTCATCAATAACCAAAGTGGCAACAGTTATTTTTCTATCTATTGCACTCTGAAACAAAAACGTTGCTACGGAAAGTCATCTTCAATTCGTTATATATTGAAGGCATTCATCAGCATATAATTAAAATGTCACTGCATTACAACCTAAAAGCTAATGCAATGTGGAAACTACATTGATAATAAACAACCAATTGACAATCTTCTTAGACAACTAATTAAAGAAATTTTCCAAAAAAAACTAAGTCTCTTTGTCCACTTGATCTGAGTTTATGAAGCCGAGCCAAATATCTGCGTCTATTTCGTTGCCATCTCTAGGCAGCAACATCCATATCTCCAACTTCTGCTTTTCTCGAAGTTGACTGCTCGCAAGAAACTTCGAATAGTCTCGCCCCATAAACCTATACGTTTTAGAGGTTTTAAGATATTTAAATGCCATATTATACTTGTTGCCCTTCGCATCAAGAACCTTAACAAAGATTTCTCCATCAGATTCGAGTACCCTCTCTGCAAGTTCTTTCATAGGTTGCGTCTTGTTAATGTCCGATTGTGCCAGCTGCAATCGGTTTTGGTTAGGCTCGGCATCAGATTTTGTCACAATTTTTGTTAGGTACAACTCTTGACGAATCAAACCCATCTCATCTGCATTTTGCCTCCACCGAGTCTCGACCTGCATATTAGTATTGGGACTTAATTCTCCCGCAATACTTTTCCGTAATAACTTCAGCTTCTTCATATTGTCGATAATTTCATAAGATTCTGGCTTCTTTGAGGATGGGGGTTTCCTCTTCTGCTTCCTGTTTCTTGGACAAAGAAGATCAGTGCTTATATCAATGCTCGCGGTTTCCTCAATCTCCATTGGTGGGATGGATGAAAGAGGAGCTGACTTGGGGGGTGCGAGGCTAAGCCAATTCTTTGCATGCATCTCCATCGCCAACTTTAATAAATCCAGAGATCTTTTCTTTGTTTCTTGTTGATCTTGAGAGCCAACGCTGTCTTTGCTCTCTTGCTCGTGATCAGAGGAAGAGCTCGGGCCTCCTGCTAACGAAAGCCTCAATGAATTCTCATCAAAACTCTTCTCCATCTCAGACCAGAGAGATGGAGAAGAAAGATACTTTTAATTCAATATGGTGAATGTCCAACTATAATTAATTAACTGCTGTAAACATGTATATAAATAGAGGGGAGAGAGTAGAGTTGGAGTGGGAATTCAATCAGGGTTTTGATAATTCGGACTTAATCCTTGTCCAAGTAGAGTAAGGAGGTATTCGTCATTCACTCCTAATCTATGTATATCTGCACTTTTAAAAAAAAAATTCAAACAAAGGAATAATTTCAGTAACAAGTTGCTAACGGAAAAATAAAGTTTAGGATCACGCGGGAAAAAAAATCCTTTTTTTTTCAATCTCAGCGGATGTCCTTGTTGAGTTGAGAGGGGTTGGTGGGCACTAAGAAATATATATTTATTATTTATTTAGTGGTACAAATACTCAAATACAAACTCTCTCTACTACAAACCACTACGAAAATCTTTTACAATACCTCACTATTTATCCCTCTTTATTT
>JBAKGM010019453.1:0-10548 GCA_037177215.1 Asparagus racemosus | reverse complement strand
ACAAAATAAACACTTTCCAAGAAAATCATGGAAAAGCATGGAAATGCTCTTCCACTACTAGATTTGTTTTCCAGCATTTTTTAGATTTGAAACAAACACACCATTATCCAAGCTTTCCAATACCACATCACGTCTCATTCATTTCACTGTTGTTCTCCCTCTAATGAATTCTGCCTAATACAAAAAAAACAACCACAACCACCAAAATTAAAGTCAATCTCGATAGCTCATCCATTATACCTTTCTGTTGCCTATTGAATGTGTTCGTCCTCTAATAATTGTGGTATCCTTCAGCGCATGTGAGATCTATTAGCATGTATGTCCCTTTCGCACAAATCATTCCGTTTCGTTTCATCTAGTTCAGCACATTCTTTCTCATTATGGACAAGAAAGGACTCTACATCTTTCCACCCCTTAACGTGCAACTTACAAATGTTGAAAATTACACTGCATGGTCTCTTACTATGCAGTATAATCTTCAAGCTTTCGCACTATGCAGTTATATTGATGGATCTCTTCATTGTCCATCCAAAACTGTTATAGTGCCATCATTATCTACATCCTCTATTACTTCTAGTGATCCCACTACTGATGATTCTCATATCGCTTATTCTCAGTGGATCTATATTGATCAACAGATCATGGCCTATATTATGCGTTCTGTAGCTATTCCTATTCGGCTCTCCCTTGGACGAGCATCTTCATCTCGTGAGCAGTGGTTAGCTCTCAGTCGCATGTTTGTTCAGACTGGTGCTGCTCGTGTGTATCAACTTCACCAAGCTCTTCAGGATGCACGTCAGGGTGATCGGTCTATTCAAGATTTCTATTCCTTATTATCAGAATATTGGGAGGAATTGCAGAGAATGGAGAAACCTGTTCCTGAGGCGCTTTCAGACTTTACCATAGTATTTCAAAAACAACGTGATCGACAACAGTTGTATCATTTTACCATTCGCTTACGCTCAGAGTTTGGAGGTTTGCATGGACATATCCTTCACTGTAGTCCTCTCCCCAGTCTTTGTGAGGCAGTTGCTGAATTTATTTCTAAAGAGACCCGTCTTTAAATGCTTTCTCTTTTAGTTATTGTAACTCAACCTGCATCATCATCACATACGATTCTAGCTACCTCTCAACAGTCTTCTTTCTATCGAAATCCTGGCAATACTTCTGATTCCTCACAACATACGATTGTAACTGCCTCTCAACAGTCTTCTTTCTATCAAAATCCTGGCAATACTTCTAATTCCTCACAACAACTTTACTGTCATTATTGCAAAAAGCCAAGACACCTTATTGATGAATGTCGAAAGAGACCACCTCATCCGGCATTCGAGAAGACTTGAACCCAACTTGCTGCATCAACTGGCATCAGTCCTGCTTCTTCAAGGCTATAGACTTCTAGTTCTTTCTCTTCTAAGCATCTATCAGAGATTACTTCATTGATAACTAAGAAACTTGGACTTAGTGCGGCTTCTTCCAACTCAGATCTCACTGCCTTGTCTGCTCATTCTAGTACTTCTAATCCTTGGTTTTTCGACTCAGGTGCATCTCATCGTATGACTTTCGATAACTCTGTTCTTACAAACTTTTCATCCACTCCTAATTCATTATGTATTTATACTACTAATGATACTCCCCTTGCAGTTACTCAGATGGGTGACATTACACCATGTTCTGATATTTATGGTCATTTAATACTATCATCTGTTTTTCATATTCCACAACTGTCTATGCAACTTTTATCAATTGGTAAAATAGCAGATTCTGGTTGTACTATCTCATTTGACTGTAAATCTTGTGTTGTCTAGGATCACATCGGCAAGAAGATTAGGACAGGTCGTAGAGTCAATGGACTTTATTAGTTAAAATCTTTACGTCTTTCATCTCCTTCCAAAATTGGTCATGGACTTTCTACTTTTGATTTGTTGCATCGTCGCTTGGGTCATATTTTTTTGTTCTCGTTTAAAATTTTTGTCTAAATCTGGTGTTTTAGGAACTTAAGATTCTCTTCTTTATCGAATTGTATTGGATGTCGATTAGCTAAATAAACTGCATTACCATTCTCATCTAGTAATAATACAGCTTTAGCCCCATTTGATTTAATCCATTCTGATATCTGGGGACCTGCCCCATTAACATCTATACCTGGTTATTGATACTATATTAGTTTTATTGATGACTATTCTCGCTACAATTGGGTACATCTTATGTGTGTTCGTTTGATATTTTAGATATTTACAAAGATTTTACAAACATGATTTATACTCAGCTCCATAAGCGTATAAAGATATTTCATTCTGATGGTGCCAGTGAATATAACTCTTCGACAATGCAGTCTATTTTGAAATCATATGGCACTCTCTCTTAGCAATCTTGTCCACACACTTATGAACAAAATGGTGTTGTTGAAAGAAAGCATCGTCACATCCTCGATACTACTAGAGCTCTCCTCGTATCAACAGCAGTACCTCGATTTCTCTAGGCAGAAGCACTTTTGACTGCTGTCTATCTTATCAATATTACTCCATCTTCTGTATTAGCTGACACCTCTCCACATTTTTGACTTTTCAAGTCTCAATTTCGCTATTCTCTTCTTCGCACTTTTGGATGCTTTTGTTTTGTACTACTTCCAAGTCATGAACGAGATAAACTATTTCCACGCATTGCACAATGTATCTTTCTTGGCTATAGCACGGTTCACAAAGGGTATCGTTGTTATGAACCTACTACTCGAAGGCTTCGTATTGCCCGACATGTGACATTCTTTGAGAATATTTTCTATTATACTACTTTAGATTCAGATCTCTCCTTTCTTCGACCCCTTCATCACCTTCCACTACTGTACCTATATCATTGGCACCTGTACTTTCATCTACTCAGCCGACTCCCACCTTCACTCCAATGGCATCAAACGATATTGCTCTTGATTCATCCACTCCTCCTGAACATCCACCTACTACATCAGTTTCACTACAAGATACTCCTACTGATGTCCCCTCTATATCTATGCTAGCTGCTCTCGATGTGACTCCTCCTCACCGCAATCCTCCACGATATCGTCATCCCCCTGCTCGGTATGCTCAGTGTGTCACTAGCACATATTCTCCTGAGTTTGTCTCTTTTCTTACTGCTATTCACTCTATACATGAACCTAACTCATATTCTCAGGCAGTTAAGTATCCAGAATGATAACAAGCAATGACGGAAGAGTTGGAGGCTTTTTGTCAGACTAATACTTGGGATCTTGTTCCTCTACCTTCCGGTGTTAAACTGGTAAGCTGCAAATTGATTTGTAAGGTCAAGACTTGATCCGACAGTTCTATTGAGAGGTACAAAGCTCGTCTTGTAGCTCGGGGATTCTCACAAGAGTATGGTATTGATTATGAGGAGATTTTTGCTCCTGTTGTGACAATGACATCCATTCGCACTTTCATTGTTGGTGCAGCTGCAAAACATACATTGTTGTTGCAGCTGCAAAACATTGGCCCATATAGTAAATGGATGTTAAAAATATTTTTCTTAATGGCGATCTATTTGAGACAGTATACCTGCAGCTGCCTCATGGCTTTTCTGCTCCTCCTGGACTTGCCTACCGCCTTCACCATGCTATATATGGTCTCAAACAGGCTCCTCGGCTTGGTTTGAGCATTTTCAGCAATCCCTTCTTTCCATTGGTTTCATTGAAAACCTAGCCGATTATGCTTTATTGTATCGGTCTTCAGCCTCTGGCACGATCATTCTATTACTTTATGTTGATGACATGATAATCACTAGGAGTGATTCTTCTGCCATTACTTCCTTAAAGCAGCATCTTCAGAGTCAATTTGAGATGAAGGATCTTGGATCCCTTCGTTTCTTCTTGGGTATTGAGGTTGCTGTCTCCTCTCATGGCTATCTTCTCTCTCAGCAGAAGTGCATTGCAGACATTCTTGAGCGTGCTCCTTTTAGTGATCCTTCCATTGCTATCACTCCTCTCTCGACACCAATGGAGATGAACATGAAACTTCGACATGATGATAGCAATCCCTTATCTCAACCTACTCGATATCGGGAACTCGTCAAAGCATTGGTTTATCTTTCAGTAAGACGTCTGAATATTGCATATGTTGTACACATTTTGAGCCAATTTGTCAGTACTCTGACTTCCACTCACTATGCAGCTCTCATTCGAGTTCTTCGATATCTTCGTGGCACTATATCCCAATCATTATTTTTCCCATCAGACTCTTCTTTGTCTCTTCGTGCATATTCTGATGCTGGATGGGCTGATGATCTGGACACTCGACGTTCCACTACTAGCGTTTGTATTTTTCTGGGATCATCTCTCATCTCTTGACGTAGTAAGCGTCAAGCCGTTGTCTCTCGTTCTAGCACAGAGTCAGAGAATAGGGCGTTAGTAGACACCACAGTTGAGCTAAAATGGCTCACTCTTCTGCGAGATTTTGATGTCTTTGCTATTTCCCCTATCACTTTATATTGTGATAATCAGAGTGTCATCTCCATTTCCACAAATCTGGTGTTTCATGAGCGCACCAAACATATTGAAGTAGATTGTCATGTGGTTCGACAAAAGCATGTTAATAGTAACATTATTCTCTCATATGTTGCTTCTAAAAATCAAGTCGTAGATTTATTTACCAAGACTCAGACCATTTCTCAATTTCGTTCCTTCTTATCCAAACTCTCAGTTTTTGATCCGCCATGAGTTTGCCGCGTGGGGGGGGGGGGTGTTAAAGTCATACCTCTCCGGCTGTTAAAGCCATACTTACGGCGCCCACCGGCCTATAGCTACAGTGCCCACTGCCTTCTACTATAGTATCCACTTACCGTTCAACTCATATTATGTCATGTAAATTTGTGTATATATAGTTTGTAATTTAACCAAAACAACACTCAATAGAAGAAGCTCAGTTCTCAAACCAAAGTTTACAAAAACGTTAGCTTCTTTTTTTATTTTTCTGAGAAAAAAAAAATGGAAATTCGAAAGTTGGTTGATTTTGTATATAAAATGTAAAAGGATGAAAAGTTTTGGGAAAGTTTAAGCAGTGAACTTTTTTACACTGGGCAGTTAGTAGTTCAAGGATGCGCTTAGATATACAGTGCCTATGTTGATTGAAAATTTGATGGCAAATACTGCCCCATCCATCTCTGTTTATGAATACAACCCCATATTTACATTTGTAATAAGCGGATGTCTCTGTGCACGTTCCCCTCGACGTTAGTACCTGGTTTGATTTTCCCCGCGGTCCAAAGCAGTGAAAACTCTGCCAACACTCAGTAGTCTTCCCTAACCCAATTCTGTGGATGATGTTGGGGATATTATTGAGAGGCTTTTTGAGAGCCAAAAAGATGTGGAAATATCTATGGAGAGGGTCTACCAACAGTCAAGTTATGATATTTTTACCTACGGCGGAGAGACACAAAGGACATTCAAGAATACTTTGCAGGTTTCAGGGCCTTACCTGTGGACTGAATATGAAACTGTTTGAAGAACTTGGAGAAGATAAACGATGAGAGAGATGAAAATGCTCGAAGTTTGTAGACATAATTCCATGGTTATCTTCATCCAGAGAAATAAGACTCCCAACCCACACATAATAATCGACATGATAAGTACGGCGATGAGAACGAGCCACCGAAAATAGAAGCATCTCAGTTTATAAGCGAAATATAAAAGAATATTTCAAGGTTAAACATACTAAAAGCAGTACTAAATAGAAAAGCATGCTACAATGGGAAGTTATTGAAAGGAATTAATCTTGAAAGAGAATAGAAAAGATATGGGATGAAAAGAGCAAAGTACAGTGCATCAGGGTGCATATCTTAAACCAGCTTCTAACATAAGATTTTTATTTAAAGCACCAATCATAGCTATGAGCGTAAATGCTCAGAGTTAATACTAAGCCTAAAGTCCATCCACCCCAGTAAATAAAATAATAAGGGTGTAGCAAATCCACATTTTAAGTCAAGGTTTGAGTCTATTACACATGAAGAACTCCAAATACAGAAGAGGTATCTGGACCTGTTGCCATTTAAGTAATACAAAAGATGAATCACGAGCTCCGCAGTTTTAGATATTACTTTGAATATCACTCCTCTGACATTTAAAAGATAATTTCAATTTCGGTATGAGATATTAGCTTTAATATCATTCCTTTGATTTTGAATACCATTTCAGAACTTTCATCTCCAAAATTCACCCAAACTTCTTTTTAAAATTGAAACATAGAAAATCCGAGAATTCTTCCTCAATCCATTCTTTAACGCCCCTTGTCGAAGGCAATTCTGGTCCTTCCTGAGCCACCTCCTTCGCAGTCCTCGCTCGAAGATCCTCCGCTCGCTTTCATGGTTCCTCCTCCACCAATCTCATCCACAGCCCTCTTTCCCCTCTTCACCTCCGTCAAGAACTGCTCTAAACCGAACGGATCATTCTCCTCTCGTTTATCGGACTCAACGGGCCTCTCTCTCTCACTTCCAGACGGCCTATCTGAAGCCCCCGTGAACCCCTTGTCGGGCTTGAACCTCTCGGTCTTCGTAACCTTCTCCAACTGTTCATCAGCACCTCCATACATATCAGCATCGGCATCATCCTCGTCAGGCCTGTAAAGAGTAGATAATGCAGGCTGAGCAGTGAACAGCCCTCTATCATAAATATTGTATTGATCATCAGCAGCGAACCCAGACTCCATTCCTTTGTCCTGGTTGAAGAGTCTTTGATCATACATAACCTCTCCAGTTTGTCCTGCTCCGGTGTCGGCCATTCCAAGAGCAACCTTCTCGCTAACATCTCGGTCCCTGTCCCTTCTAAGCTTACTCTTCTTCCCCGTAGAAGCATCTCTAGCTTCCAACCTTCTTTCTCTCTCCCTCTCTCTCCTTCTCTCCTCGCGAAGCTTATCGCGCTCCACCCTCTGCTCTCTCTCCTCCCTTGTTTCCCTCCTAAGTTCTGTACGTGCAGCGACCATATCGTCATCATCTGTCATGTTTTGATTATCAGCAGGAACAGGAGCAGCAGAAGGAGCCGGCGCAACTCCAGTCCTCTCGGACCTTGCTTTCTGAGCCAAAGCGCGAAGCTCCTGCCCCTTCCTCTCCTTCTCTTTCAGCATCAACTCCCTCTGAACCTTCGATCTCATAGCAACAGCCCCCCTGGCTTTCTGCTCCGCGACATACAAAGCTTCTGATAACTTGGCAAAATCATCATTGATCTGAACCTCCTGAAGCCCTCGCCCATCAGCGGCAAGCCTCTTATCGAGAGGAATGGTGTAACCCTTTGGATTCTTCCAGTTAGAAATGCACGGAGGGACCTTCCAGTCTTGCTGATCTTTCACGGTTACAGGCCTCGGAGGCGAGTGCATCACAGGTACAGGCGGAGACCCTGATGCCTTTGGAACTCTCTTATGCTTGAACTTAGGCGGCTCTAACGGGTCCACAGGCATCTCCGCCATGCGAATAATCCTCTCCTGAGCCCCCGAATTAAAAGCTGCCGATTGTTGCGACGGCCTGTACTTGATAAACCTAGACTCTGACGACTGGGTCGGGACATTCTTGGGCTGAACTGCGCCAAGCTTAACATCAACAATCTTTCCCAGAGCTTCCTTTGTCCTCTGTGTCGACTCCTCGATCTCCCTCTGCATCTCTTGCTCTTCTTCAGAGGCTACCACTTCAGGGACCAAATCCTTGCGCTGAGAATAAACAATCCTGGATGCATCCTCGTTACGCTTGACAACTGCATCAAAGGCTACTCCCCCTTGGGAATCAGCTGTTAAAGGTAGTATTGTAGACCCGGGTGGTTTTTGGTCCTTGCGGCGGCCAATGTCAAGAGGGTATTGGGCTGCATGTACTTCTGGGAAGGCGCCGCCATCACCAAATTCTTCGAGGTTTTTCGGGATGAAGCCCGAGCGCGTTCCATAGGGCGGGACAGGGTTGGGTCTGTAGGCAGCAGGGGCTTTCGAGGAGTCGGAGCGAGACGATGAGAAGCCTTCATTGAACCATGTGTCACGGGAAGTGAAGAGGGTGGGTTTTGGGGGAGGGAGGAGATCTTTGAGTGCGGCCGCCATGGGTCGAAGGTGCCTGCAAAGAAAAGGTAAAATAAACGTCGAGGAAATCAGTCCTTGAACTCCTGCTGCTTCTTCTTCTTCTTCATGCATGAGTTGCATAAGCAAAATTGTTGTTAACTAAGAACAGAACTTCTTGATAATAATATCATAAAGAACTGAACTGAATATAATTCAAGTTATATTCAGGCATGAAACAAGCGAACAATCTGAAATATTAATAGTAAGAAATTGCAAATAATAACAAGAATACATAGAGCATCACCTTTCTTCAACAAGTCCCAGCCCAATTTTAGGTTTTTCCTTGAGAAGCTGTGTTTAGGGTTTTCCTCGAGAATTCGTAAAGAAAATTTGGAGGGTTTTCTGGAGATTTAAGCGATAAATTTTTAGATTTGGTATCCCTCTCCCTTATATATATGGTTTACATGAAGTCGGAACACCGAAAGCCAGTAGGACAAGTACTTTCCTCCATAATTAGTTTGAAATTCTAAATTGACATCAACTTCTATATCAAAATATTTGTTCAGAAGTGGTATATTTTTGCAACAACTATTCTTTAGACTTGCACCGCTCTCTAGCAAAAAATTTAAATAGTATTTATAGAAGTTTATGATCCATTACGGGCACCACGACATAATAAGCAGTGACCCTTATGATTTATTTCTAATGGGCGAAGTCTAAATGGCTAAATCCCATAATCTTATGTGTCAAATACTCAGCGTCGCTTTTTATTTTTTTAAAACTAAACTAAGTGGGTGTGGTCCTACTATTGGCTAGTGCTAATCTCTGTGTGTGTATACACATATATATGTGTGTATTGGTTATGCCCGCTCGCACGGATTGGTTTGGTTTCTTTGATTTGTATATCTGATTTTTTATGCTGTGTAAGTTTTTTTATTATACTATTGCTTCTAAAAAGTGAATCATACTACTTTTTTTTCCCTTAGGCTGCTACTCCTTCTTCAAAAGTAGATAACGAGTCTTTCTCTTAAAAAGGAAATAAAAATATGAATGTGGATAATTTTCATATCAAAATTTAAAATTCAAATTAGAGAGTGACACATGACAATCTTTTTTATAATATCCCTCTTTTTTGTAATATTCCACACACAAAAAATAGCCTCATTTAATAACTGTGTGGATAGTTTTTTTTTTAAATTCAAATTAGAGAGTGACACATGACATTCTTTTTGAGACGTAAGGCTAACAGTAAATCAAAAATTCCTTTATATATATAAAGAAGATATTTAAGCCATTTTTTCTCTATCTCTATCCTTTTATGTAGTTCAATTTATTCTTCCACTCACAGAACATGAGATCCATATTTTCTTTATTTATGATGTCATTCACTTAACTCTCTTGTCCATTGAGGATTCTAGTTCTCATCATAATTTGACATTCAATGTATGTTATACAACAGTAACGACTAATCTATTGCTTCAATAGCTATAAGGTATGAACATGTAATCACTAATATCTATCCTTTCAATAAGAATTGAAATATTGGTAAATTTCATTAAACTCGCAGTAAGTTTGAGCGTTTGACACTTAACACCCAATACCTTTGAAACTCTCACTAAACTCTCGAAAACTTTTGGTAGAAAGCTCCCAAATTAACATTTTTAATTAATATGTGGTCAAGTGATAAAAATACCCCCAATAAATTTGGAAGAAAACAACCAATAAATTTTAGTTGTCTCACTTAAACCTCAATAACTTTTGGTAGAAAATTTCTAATAATGGTTGTTTATTATTTTCAAGGTTCTATGAACTTTTCATTTTCTTCTTTAGGAGGTTGTTTACAAATTTTGGATTTTAAAAGGGTTAATTTTTTTTTTCAGGGAGCTAATTGTAATATTCGATTGTTTTTAGGAAGTTCTTTTTTTTTGGAATTTTTAAGGTCTTCTTGCATGTTTTAGATTTTTTTCAGAGGTCTTTTTTACAATTTTTAGATTTTTAGAGGGGTTTTTTATAATTTTTATATTTTTACGGAATCTACTTGTAGGTTTTAGAGTTTTAGGATATTTTCTATAATGTTTAGAATTTAAAGGGGGTGGTTTATGATTTAGATTGTTTAGCATGTTCTCTATACTTTTAGAATTAAAGGAGTTCTTTTATTTTAATATTTTTTGGGAATTATTTATAATTTCAGATTTTTCAGACGGTTGTCTATAGTTTTTATATCTTTAGAAGTTGTTTGTAAATTTATAGGTTGATTTGTAAATAGGAGTAATTTGAGAGGTATATATTGCCCTTGAGGGATAATGTTTGTCAATGAAAAGTTATAGCGTAATGCCCATCTAGAGTTAAGAGCAAAAAAATCAAAATTTTGGGTGGTTTTCTGAAAATTTGAAACTTACTGTGAGCGTAAAAAATTTTGGGCTCAATGCCACATGGCTAAACATATTAGGGGTTTAGTAAAATTTATCTTTTTGAAAATTAAGAAGAGCCATTTGGAAATGTTTTAAATGTAAGGCTAATAGTAAACTCCTTTATA
>JBAKGM010019452.1:0-10552 GCA_037177215.1 Asparagus racemosus | reverse complement strand
AGTAAATAAACCTGTAAGTATGCATGCAAGGACTTGTGGGTTTAATCTCATGCCTAAAATTAGGGGTTTTGAGGGAAGTTACATGAAATTGGAGGGATTTCGGGTTATGAAAAAGAGGGCTAAAATTTGAGGGGCTTTTATGCAAAAATTGGATTGTAATTTGAAGGATTGGTAGGCCAATAATTGCTGGGAATTCTTGAATTTTTGTTTTGGCCAAAATTTGGAGGGTTATATGCAAATTGTGGCTGAAATTCAGGGGGTTTTGTGCAAAAACAGCCCAAAACTTTAGATTTAAGAGGGATTTGTGTGGCTAAAAGTTTTAGAACTGAGATTGAGTTTGATGGCTGAAATTTCAGTCCAGACCTAGGGGTATTTTGGTCATTTCATGGCTAAATCCAGTTCGGAGAGGTGTTCAAGCGAAAATCAAACCTGATGTAACCCTTGTAGGTTTAACTAGAATTCAATCACAAAACCCCATATTTCCATAGGCTTTTGGTTTGAATTCATAGTTTCTCCTTTTGTATCTGATTTTCTGATTGTGCAGCTAGCCATGTCGGGGAGATCACGCGCTACGAGGAGCTAACCGTCTACTACTTCTCATGAGGGGTACCCTCGTCGTTTGCTAGTGAGCTTCTTTTGCCTTTTTGTACACTCACTGCTTGCATTCGCATATTACATCCCCACTTCATTCTCTTTGGTGAGGCGATTGGGAAGAGCCTTGATTCCTCCTTAGTGAGGATCGACGCTCATACAGCTTGCACACGCCTACTGCGTCGCCGCTTCGTTCTCTTTGGTGAGGCGACTGGGAAGAGCCTTGATTCTCCTTGGTGAGGATCAATGCTTACATTTCGGCCAACAACGGGAATGAGTCTGTGATTTATTGCGGTTGGTAGGATAAGATATCACGTTACTTCATTTACGTGACGGGGTATATTGTCCTATGAGCTCGTAATGCATCCAGAATCAGTTCAACACCTCATATTTTTTATATTTGAGTTTAACCGTCCTGATTTTCCGGTTTCAGTCGAGTATCCTTCTAGAACGTTTTCTTCTCACGCGGTTGACGGACGCCACGGCGAGCATTATTCCACATGTGATGACCTCGCCATTTCGGTTTCTCCTCAGTTTGCACTGGATACCCCGGCGGAGGTCATCCAAGTGGTACTTGAGGGGAGTGCTCGCATACTGAGATTATTCATGACCGATGCACCACTCGTGCAAGACACTAGTTCTACTCAGCCTCTGAGAAAGATGGACTACATGTTTGGCGATTCAGTCAAGGATCCGGATGCAGCCTTCATCGAGAGTGAACAATGGCTACACAAGGATGATGGACGGTTCTTATACCTCTCGTGGATACCCCACCATCATTGCTGGGCCGAGCTGAGGCACTAGGTCGTGACACAGGAGATGTCGTGGTGTCTGACGGAGGAGCATGACTACATTCACTGCGGGTTCATTACCAACCAGTCGGTCCCAGGCTCGCTCAGGAGCCGTGTTGTCAGATTACATCCCAGCGTATTGGGGTTAGACTCACCGCCCCATGACGAGTTTTTCACTACTGCTCAGACTTTGAAGAATCGTCTCGCACAGTTGGGGTGAGAGATGCTGGTGTCCCATCACAGATTTTATGGCTGGGTTCATTCCGCAGACAAGCTCTGGTGGACTCGTCTGACGAGTTATATTATCGGCCAATGGGGCGAGGAGCTTCGTGCCTGTGGCTTATACACTGCGATCCGTGCCACTATGTACGGGCTTCCGATCAGTGCCAACCACTTTTTTACTTTATCTGAGCTCTACGATCCTGATTCAAACACATTCTTGACCAGGCATGGTGAGCTGGGATTAGCCCTGCATGAGATGCATTGGGTCTTGGGTCTACCCATGGGGAAGACAATATATCAGGAGTATTTCCCTTCGAATTGAGAATTGGGCAGGTTGAGGGATCGCATGCCCAGCAGCTATGACACATTATGGGACCTCACCTGCCATTATCATATTGCCCTGGCACAGATTGAGCCGTCAGCGAAGAGGAAGTCACACATAAGCCTGAAGCAATTCGCGAGCTACTTATTCAGTAACTTGGATGGCCTCTCTGGCGAGGAGATTTGCGAGTTGACCCCTCTCACTCCTTCAGAAGTTAATGAGTTGATCAGGAAATCTGACGCTAACTCCTTTACCCTGGGCAATACCGAGAATAGTTTTTCTGCAGGGACCAAGTTTTCGACCTTTTTATGGCATGCAGTGAAGCTGATCCGACTGGTGACTCTTTTAGCCAGCTTCCTCGCCATCTGACTGAAGAAGTGCGTGGTGCCATATCAGTCCAACGATGCTTTACCATTGGAGATACTTTACCCTGCGTTTCAGCTTGCCCACAAGAAGGAACTGTCCCTTCTTCCAGTGATGGTAGCTAACATTCACCATAGGCTCCGTCAGGTAATCAGCACCTTTACTCAGGAGAAAGGTGAACCATCAGCTAAGATTCCTCAAGTCAAGGTGGAGCTCCCATACACCTACTTGATGGTCTAGTTCGTCCTTCATCGCCCTAATATGATGTCAGCACTGAGGCTCGCAGATCCATCCACTCCCCTACTCTAATCGTTAGAGGACTATAAATGGCAGGGGCGTGGATTCCTAGAGATAAAGAAGCAGCTGTAAATTCACAAGGGCTGGGTTTTCTCTAGATGCTTTCCCAGATTCTCTGGCCAGTATGGCGAATCTTTGATTGATGAAGAGAGACCGAGGGTGAATCAGACTTTACTTGATATCGGCTACTTCAATTGGCTAACGAACATCAGGCCAGGCTATCTCACCTTTCGGGTGAGGGACGAGTACTTCATTGAGCTATATCTCCCTTGTCGCTTTGGCCATCAGTTTAGTTATGACCAACTTTATATTAGAAATCTGAACCGGCAGCTTCGGACTCGTGGCGGGTTGGTAGATGGCGTCCGAGCGTGGATATGGAGCATGACGGGGTGCACCGGTGCTAGCCTCTCGAGTGCGGACCGGCAACTGGAGTCGACATTCCTACACTACAGTTAGCTCTTAGTGTCCAACGAGCATGTTCCTGTGAATCCCCTCAACGAATTAGTGGCCAAAGGAATCTCTCGAGCTGACACCCAAACGATTCAGAGGGCTGCTCAAGCATAACGGAAGTGCTGTAGGACTCATCAGCCAAACAGAGATGAAGAGGAGATCCTCAGTTCTACTGACGGGACCTCAGGAGATGATCATGGAGAGACTACAGTTCATGAGGACTTTGGTATTCTCTCTCCACTTCTCTTTTTTTATTTGCTTTATTGTTCTCTTTTCCCAGTTACCAAGCCTGACAATGACTTAATCTCTCAGACAATGACTTAATCTCTCAGGAGTGTCAGAAGAGGAGGCGGTTCGCTCTCGTCATGAGGGAAAGCCTTTAGCTAGGGCTCAGCCTATCAAGTGAAAGAGGCTAGCCCACAAGTCCCGTTCTGCTCCTCAAACTTTTGATGTGGACTTGACTGGCGAAGACCCTATCAGCGATAGAGGTAATGCTTAACCATCATGTAGTCCTTTTGAACATTTTAATTCTTTACTCTTGGGGCTCACGGCTTTCATCTTTGTGTAGGAGAGTGTGGGGGTGGCGACACCAACTTTGATTTCCCCTTTTTAGATTTCACCGAGTCCAGTTTCACTCAACAGATGCACGGAGCTATGACGGGAGAGCCTGAGACCACCAACATAGGACCTGATTTGTCTAATCCACTAGGTACATCTAATATCGGTAATATCCTATTTAGCTGGCAGATATGAGAGTTGAATGATTCAGAATCTGTGCCTCTCCAAATTGCCACTATGCTTCTTGCTCTTTAGAAAAATTGCAAGAAGTAAATACGGACGTGGGGATTAGAGCGGTCAACTCTGCCGTAGAAGGTAAGTCATCTTAGCTGACTGTAGGTTCCTGATTTTGGTTCTTTCACTCATGTCCTCTTACGTCAGATTTCTCGATAGAGGACTTCGACGAAGACGGTTTGCCCGTGGATACGCCCATGGACGATCTGATACATGGCTCGCCCCAGAACGATAGCCGTTCTGGTGACATCCACTGTGAGCCAGCAATTCCTGGAAATATCGAGGCCAGTTCTTATAAAGGTATGGATTTCCCTTTTTCATTAATCATAGGACTAGTCAGTTTTGACTGGTACAACTATAATTCAGTGAAATTGAGCAATCCCTTTGTCGGCAGGAACTCTTCATTCTGCTACTCCTCCAGAATCATCTACCACGGCTGATGTCATACCAGACGTACACGTCGAGGGACCGACTGCGGTAGTCGGTGCACCACCGACTGATGTTTCTTTGATGGCCCCGTTAGGTCAAGGAGCTATACCAATAGAGTCAGGTACAGACTGTTTAGCCGAGAGTACCCATATCGATCTCTGACTTAAGATTCGGAAATGTTTAACTCTCCTCTTTTTGCTTGTAGGGCCCACAGCAAAGCTTCATGACTTAGTGAGAGCCCTGATGTCGGACGACGATCCATCTTTGCTTATCATTCGCATAGAGGTCTGCTCGTTCCTCTCCTTTGTAGCCACGGTGATAGACATGCTCCTCAGCAGCGGGCTTTCTCTTCATCAATTCAGGCTGTTTCTCCACCCCTGGACGGCCTTGATACGGGACGCGGGCTACCCAAAGCTAGCCCAGGCTATTGCCGATGACCTCGACTATCTGGAGACTAAGCTTCAGAGATTACAGGAGCTACAGGGAGCAAGCGTTTCTTCATAAAAAGCCACGCAAATAGAGGCTCACTTGGCGACTTGGCGCGATACTCGCGTTTTTGCTGGACTTGAGGTCCAAATGCAGCGAGACCAGACGCATCATTTTGAGATCGTTGTTGCTGAAGCTTCGTCATCTCTGGGCCATCTTCAGTCTTGCGTCACTACAAGCGAGGCTAAGATTGCACAGCTTAAGCAGGAGCTCCAGGCAGAGGAAGAGAACCTGAGTGTCTTGGAGCTGACGAGGGCCAACAAAGAGTAAACTCTCACTATCATGTCCGAAAAGTTTGAACTCTCAAAGCGAAGTTGGTCGAGATTAAGGAGGAAGCTGCGATGGCACTAAACACCAGCGAGGAGTCCTTCATGGCTGAGTTACAGGAGGAACTTCAACGAGCTTTCATCGATGAAGTGTTCGAACTAAAACAACAAATTTGCTATCATAAATTTAATGTCTAAGGAACTGTAACTTCAGTCTTTGTCTTTTTATCAATTAAATATGTCTCCCTCTTTCTTTTATGATTTATTATGATTCTTTTATTTCATTCAAAATCATTAACCATAATACTCATAGGATTTTTGGCAAACCCTCGGTCATCAACGGATTTGATAAGCCTTTTCTGATTACCGTTTGAATCGGGCTAGCAAGCAGATTGTTTAAATCCGTTCCGCACGTGATGTTGTGCTAAAAGAATGAAACTCTCTTAGACTTGGTGCTATGATATTGAATACATAGGCTTCATACTCTTTTACGGGTAAGAGACTAACCGGCAATGAATGTTAGGCATCGACTTTGGGGTTAGACCAACCCCCAGCCTTCAACGGATTTGATGTGCCTTTACCGATTACCGTTTAAATAGGGCTAGTATGCGGATTGTTTTAATTCTGTTCAGCACGTAACGTTGTGCTAAAAGAATGAAACTCTCTTACACTTGGTGCTCTGATATTGAATACATAGGCTTTGTCTTTTTCATAGGAATAGACTAACCCAGCGACGCGTGTGAGGCATCGACTTATCCCTGCTTAGGATTCGGGATCAAATTCTCTAAGATGAATCTTGGATTAAAGATTAGAAATATTTGATGTGGGAAAGGAGGAATTTTATATTGTATTTTCCGATAATGGGGAGGAATGATTTTTATCCTGTCTCCGAATGAAGATGAGCTCGAAACAAGAGAAGGAGGATCATATCTCCTACCACTTGCCCGTGGAGAGGAATGAGGATCTTGTCTCCTATCTCTGGATATGGAACAGATTCAAAACAAGAGAGGAAGATTTTATATCCTATCTCTTGCTGGTGGAGAGGGAGGAGGATCTTGTCTCCTATCTCCGAGTAAGGAACGAATTCGAAATAAGAGAGGAAAGTTTTGTATCCTATCTCTTGCCAGTGGAGAGGAAGGTTTTATATCCTATCTCCAGAAGCTCACGAATTCGAAATAAGAGAGGAAGACTTTGTATCCTATCTCTTGCTGGTGGAGAGGAAGGAGGATCTTGTCCCTATCTCCGATGCTGGAAAGGAAGGATTTTTATCCTATTTCTAGTGAAAGAAACTAAAAGTGGGATCTCCACTTCGAGAATCTTGAGAGGTGAAACTAAGAGTGGGATCTTCACTCTGAGAATCAAAAAGATTCAGGCGACCTTCAGTCGGCACAACCTGATCTGCAAATCCCGGCGCATATCTTCAGTCGGCGCTACCTGGGAGAGGGGTGAAACCAAGAGTGGGGTCTCCACTCTGAGAATCAAAAAGATTCAGGCAAGCTTCAGTCAGAAAACTTGATTTGAAAATCCCGGCGTATACCTTCAGTCGGCGCTACCTGGGAGAGGGGTGAAACTAAGAGTGGGGTCTCCACTCTGAGAATCGGAAAGATTCAGGTAACCTTTAGTCGGAAAACCTGATCTGAGAAACCCAGGGTATAATTTCAGTCGGCGCTACCTGGAAGAGGGTTGAAACTAAGAGTGGGATCTCCACTCTGAGAATCGGAAAGATTCAGGCGACCTTCAGTCAGCACGACTTGATCTGGAAATTCTGGCGCATACCTTCAGTCGGTGCTACCTGGAAAGGGGTGAAACCAAGAGTGGGGTCTCTACTCTGAGAATCGGAAAGATTCAGGCAACCTTCAATCAGAAAATCTGATCTGAAAATCTTGGTGCATACCTTCAGTTGGCACAACCTAATCTAGAAATTTCGGTGCATACCTTCAGTCAGCGCTACCTGAAAAGGGGTAAAACAAAGAGTGGGATCTCCACTCCGAGAATCAGAAAGATTCAGGTGATCTTCAGTCGGCATGAACTGATCTGGAAATTCCGACGCATACCTTCAGTCGGCACTACCTAGAAAGGGGTGAAACTAAGAGTGGGATCTTCACTCCGAGAGTTGAAAAGATTCAGGTGACCTTCAGTCGGTATGACCTGATCTGAAAAGGATAGAGCCCTTCCGTTTATCATGAAGGGGGTCTTATGTTTGGAAAGGAAGAATTTTATATTCTATCTCTGGTGTGAAGGAAATTTTAAGTGGACCTCTTGTTCGTGGAAGGAATCAAGAGGGGATTTTAGTAGCTTGGACCAGAAAATTTTTGTGGACCCACCTTCAATGAGTTTGATCGGTGAGGGAATTTATGGTGGAGGATAAATTCAGGGTTATCCTCGAGGAAAATGGGTGAAATATCCCACGAGAAACTTCCTGTTAAAATGGATTATCCTGAATATACTAGGGATAGTACTTTTTCAGGAACTTCCCATTTATCGGCATCAATTGCCTGTCGCCATTCTGAGTAATCAGGCGATATGCACCGTTCGAATAGACTGTTTCTATTATGAACGGTCCTTCCCATTTGGGTTCGAATTTAACTTTCTTATTGGAGTCAAGGATTATCGGTCGTGAGCAGCGAGGACCAGATCTCCTTCCTTAAAATTCCTTTGTCGTACTTTCTTGTTAAAAGCTCTCGACATTCTGGCCTGGGCTGCATATACCTCTTTGGTAACTACCCTCTTGTCTTCCTGTACCTCATCATATATTGACATGAATAGTTGATGAGTTCTGACCGTGACTAGTTGTTCAGTCTCGGGAGGTTGCGCTAACAATACCGCCAATGCCTCTGGAGGCGCGAAACATACTCGATGAAAAACTCTTCAAACGAGTTCGCCATCTCAATAGCTGCCTGGTTATATGGGATCAAATCTAGATTTCTGACTTCATAGTCCCCATGGATTTGTTTGACTATGAGCTGGAAATCCCCGAAGGCTCCGAGATATTCGATCCTAGCTATTTGGCAAAACTGAGTCCAATAAGCAATGTGCTGTATTCGGCTACATTATTGGAGCACGGCTCAATTAGAGAGTAAACCCGTGGCATCACATGCTTCCCTGGGAAAACTAAGATAACTTCGACAGAAATCTTAGAACATCCAGGGGTAATTGCCATTTAGGTTACAAAGACTTTCATTCAGATGGTTTCAGGGTAATGACCCATACATCGATCAAGACCTGTATTTTATCCTTAAGACCGTAGCACGACTTTGTGGGGTGGTGAATCACTCTGTGGTATGCACGGTACTTCAGATCTGTGGTCCTCAGTGCTTCTTCTTGATTTTGGATCGGAGGCAACTTGATCTTGTTATTCTCTAGGAGCTATTTGAAAATACCGAAAACCTCGTCTTCCTCGAAAGAATAGACTTTAGAGAATCTTAGTTTTGAAGTCTTCTACTTCTCTGGCCGTTGCGGCACTCGCTGTTGGATGGTTTGGTTTGCGTCCACAGCTTTTGCTTGTGCCTTCGCTTTACTGCATGGGGTGAAATTCTATTTGTGTGCATATGCCGCTTGTTGGCCTCTCTCACCCTTTTCCTCTTAAGGAATCGCTCGGCTTGCTCCCTGCGCACTTTCAGATCCTTCCAAGTCTTGGACGGTGATGTTCCCATTGCTTCCAGAACGTCCAATGAAAGGTTGTTGTGACAAGTCTGGAGAATGAATTCTTCAGTTATCGGGTCCCTGGCAATTCATCGCCTTGTTCCGGAACTGCTTGATGAAGGTATCGACAGTTTCTCCGTCCTTCTGCTTTTCATCCAACAACGTCCTGATGGATATTTCGGTGTCGTCGTTGAAGAAGTTTGCAAGGAACATGGATTCCATGTCGTCCCAACTGGTAACGCTCCCTAGGTTGAGATGGTGGTACCAGTTGAAGGCAGCCCCCCGAAGGGTACCAACGAATGACCGAACCATCAAAAGGGCTCATTTCCAGAAATCACTCCCAAGTGGGACTTGAAGTAGATCAAATGTTGGGTGGGAGACCCCTTTCTATCAAATGGTATGAAGTTGATCTGGTTAAACTTCGACGGATATGGGATTGACTCCCACTCCCTTGGGTAAGGACATGGTATGTCCATTTTCTTCACCTCTTGAGCAGAGATCAAAATGTTGATCTTACTCTCAAGGTCCTTCATCTTCTCGTTCTCAGGAACGGTGATATTAGCACTGGCGTTCTCATGGCTACCCCCTGCATTTCGTTCTTCAGGGGTGTTATTGGTGCTACGGTCTTCTTCCCCGTCTGTGTCGATGTTAACTTGATTGATGTTGTTGCGACGACTAGTTTCACCTTGGGGGTTCGTCAGCACTTGGATTTGTTGGTCATGCATTTCTCGCATCTGCTGCATAGCTATCTCCATTTCGAACTTGAAGTTCGCCTTCTGTTTGGCCATCGCTTCTTTGAGCATTTTGGCTACTTATTTAGCACTGATCATTAGGGCTTCACGGGGTTGTCCCTCGCTCGAAACTGTGTTGTCAGAAGCCATTAAAGAGCTAGCATCCGACACTTCATCGTCTAACGGTAATCCTTTCATGATCTTGTCATAATTGGAATGTCGAATTGTGCCGGTCTACAAACAAGTTATCCGGCCAAATGGTCGGGGACTGGCACGAGTCAGCGTTCCTCTGCTCGTCACGTTGTTGGTAACTCTCGACAATTCGTCGCTTTGAGACCCTGACCTTTTCCTGCAGAAGCGTCTTGACCTAGGCTTCCACAGTCCAGCACCAAGTCTGTTGAAGACCGACACCCTCTCTGGAGTTGCTTTGTTGTAGCTGCACTCTGATAACACTGTCCTGATCAACTTGGAACAGAGGCACTACGCAGTCTTCTCGGGGGAACTCCTCTTTCAGGATCTACCCCCAGCACGATGGTACAACTCATCGTCATGAATGCCGGAGCACCCTATCGTGTGTTGGCACGACTTCTCACGTATGACGTCATCATCATCAGATGAAAACGTCTCCTTCTGAGGACGGACTACTTTATCAAAGCTACCAAAAGTGACTCACCTCGACGTTCGCCTGTGTGGGCGTGAAGTCGCGATGGACACTTGGACTTCAATTCTCAGTCCATGGGGTTGTAGGGGTGTTCTTGCTTTTATTGAGGTGGGGGCGACCTCCTGCATTAAGAGTGACCCGTGATTTCCTCAAGGGACCCAAGCATTCCTTGATCAGAATTTTACCTCGATTATCTTGCAACGAGCCGAGGCGCTCTGTAATTGTTGGCTTGCTAGTTACAGTAGGAACTAGCTTAGCCAGAAGCTTAGATGTAGACGCCAAAGGTGGCCTCGGTGCTGGGGTGACTGAAGTTGGGGCGCCGGCGGACTTTGGCCTCAGCGCCGGGGCAACTGGAGTTGGAGTTGAGGCACTGGCGGACTCTGGCCTCAGCGCCATGGTGCTTAGAGTTGGGGTGTCGATCTTGGGCCTCTAGACTTGGTAGATTCTCGGTGGCTTTGTGGCCACCTCCTCCTTCTTCAGTTTATGGGCTTCTTGCACCAAAGCCCGTG
>JBAKGM010019451.1:2500-10553 GCA_037177215.1 Asparagus racemosus | reverse complement strand
TCGCTTTCGCGTCTCTCTAAAATTGCAGTCATGGTAAAATCTTGGTTTATTTAATCATCAGGGACTCCCAAGCACACGAATTCTCTATAAATAGAATAGAAATAGATAATTGAGGGCTTGTTATTCAACAGTATAACATGACTTATATACCCGTGTCAACCAATATCCATATTCATAGATATCTATCTATGATCTTATCTATCAAGATTCATCCGAATTTTTGGAATCTGAATGAATACCAATGAGGTGAGTTACAAAAAGATAATGCGGATATATAGAATCTCGATATTCTTTCTATATAGAATGGGTTGCCCGGGACTCGAACCCGGAACTAGTCGGATGGAGTAGATAATTTCTTTGTTAAAATACGTAAAAAAAAATCCCTCCCCAAACCGTGCTTGCATTTTTCATTGCACACGGCTTTCCCTATGTATACATCGAAAACTCAGTGTCTTCCCTAGAAAGGACTCTAAGAAAAATGGAATACTCGGTCGATCAACCCTAACTTAAATCTTACTACAGAAATATTTCATAAAAAAAATGAATGAATTTTTTTTGTTATCTCTTCATTATTTAAGGATAATTTACATTTCCATGATCTCATAGCCAATCATTCATAATTGACTAGATCATTGATAGAAGTTATATCCAAATACCAAATCTGTCCTCTATATAACCTTCGTGAAGTAGAATAAGTTCTTGGGAAGATCAAAGAAAGAACAACTTCCTCCTCCGTAAGGAATTCTTCCAAAAATTCCGAACCTAATCTTTTTAAAAAAGTGCGTACAGTCCTTTTGTGTTTACGAGCTAAAGTTTTAACACAAGAAAGTCGAAGTATATATTTTACTCGATATAAACTCTTTTTTTTTGAGGATCCACTGTGATAATGAGAAAGATTTCTGCATATACGCAAAAAACGGTCGATAATATCGGAATCTGATGAATCAGCCCGGGTCGGTTTACTAATGGGATGCCCTAATGTGTTACAAAAATTCGCTTTAGACAATGATCCAATCAGAGGAATAATCGGAACTATTGTCTCGAACTTCTTCATAGCATTATTTATTATAAATGAATTTTCTAGCATTTGACTTCGTACCACTGAAGAATTTAGTCGCACGCTTGAACGATAGCCTAAAAAGTCAATAGAATAATTGCATAATTGGTTTATATCGATCCTTCCTGGTTGAAACCACGCGTAAAAATGATATTGCCATAAATTAACAAGGTAATATTTCCATTTATTCATGAAAAGAGGCGTATCTTTTGAAGCCAGAATTGATTTTCCTTGATATTTAACATAATGCATGAAAGGATCTTTGAAGAACCATAGGATGCACTGAAAATCATTATCAAAGAAGACTTTGGCAAAATGTTCTATTTTTACATAGAAATATATTCGCTCAAAAAAGATTCCAGAAGATGTTGACCGTAAATGAGAAGATTGATTACGGAGAAAAAGAAAGATAGATTCGTATTCACACACATGAGAATTATATAGGAACAAGAATAATCTTGGATTCTCTTTTGAAAAAATAGGAATATGTTTCTTTGGAGTAATAAGACTATTCCAATACTCGTGGAGAAAGAAACGTAATAAATGCAAAGAAGAGGCATCTTTCACCCAGTAGCGAAGGGTTTGAACCAAGATTTCTAGATGGATGTGATAGGGTATTAGTACATCCAACACATAATCTAAATGTGAAAATTTGTCCTCTAAAAAAGGAAATATGGAATGAATTGATCGTAAATTATGAGATTTTGCTATTTCTTTCCTTTCTAAGGAAGATACTAATCGTAGGGAAAATGGAATTTCCACAATGACTGCAAATCCCTCTGAGAAAATTGGAGAATACAAATTCTTGTTGTGCCCGAAAAATGGATTTTGGATAGAATCATTGGCTGAAAAAATCAAAGGATTCTGTTGATACATTTGAGTAATTAAACGTTTCACAATTATTGAACTAGATTTATTGTAATAACCTGCATTTTCGAAAAAAATCGATCTATTTAATAAACCATGATCATGAGCAAGTGCATAAATATACTCTCGAAAAAGAAGTGGGTATAGGAAGTCATGTTGTCGAGATCTATCTAGTTCTAAATATCCTTGAAATTCCTCCATTGGAAATTCGGTTTGACTCCAAAAAGAAAAAAAAAGTAGGGATTTCTTGTTTATCAAATGATACATAGTGCGATACAGTCAAAACAAGGTATTTTAGTAAGAAAAGAATAGATACCTCGGAGACAGGTAGACTCATCAACGGACTCTCTATCCTCTCTTTTTCAATCGAATTAGTTTCTATTCGTTATAGGATAAGAAGATGGATTCGAAATCCTTTATTTTTCATTTCAACCCAATCGCTCTTTTGATTTTGGAAAAATCAAATTTCTTTATCAATATGCCGCTTCTTCCACACATTTATGTACAACCTATAATAGGAAATAGCTAATAGTTAGGACTCATTAAAAAATGGAGAATCATCCACTCATGGAAAAGCCCTTCCCGTACCAGGTACTAATATCTTTTTAACGTGTAATTAGATCGGGCAATCAGTCAAATTAAGAAATTATGAACAGAAGCTCGTTGCTTTTTCTTTAGAATTAATTGAGGTCATAGGACTCTATCCATTTATTCATTCGACCCAAATCTGAATTAATTTCATTTTTTTTCTCACTAAAAATTAAAACAAGGTTTTGAACCGATCCAGTAAGAATAAAATATTTTCAGAATTCTCTATTGATACGACATGCTGTTTTTTCCAATCATTCCTTTCAGGATCAGTCGTGGTCTTACAAACTCTACCGAAGGTATGAACGAATTCGTTACTTCATATAAATGTGTAAAAGATGCTAGCCGCACTTAAAAGCCGAGTACTCTACCGTTGAGTTAGCAACCCGAAAAAAAAAGTAGGATATGTAGATACAATCGTAATAAAATAAAGAAATTCAATTGCACGACGCAATCAAAACATCGAACTAGCAATAAAATTCGAATTGATTCGGAAATTCTGAATCTAAAAAAGAAAAATAAACAGATCCAATAAGAATAATAAAATTTTCAGATAAAAGAATAGGCAATTTGGATAGACTGCCTCTTCTCGCTTATGTTATCCATTTTTTTTTAACCAAAAAAAACTTTTTGTTTGTATCACAAGAAATCGAACGAACCCATATCTATATATAGATATTTTTTTTTTGAATAAAGTAAAAAACGAAATATAAGAACGAAAAATATAAGGAAGATAGATAGATCCGTTTCTACACGATCGAATTATATTTGTTCAATACACTGTTTGTCAATATGAATAGTTAGAAAAGAATACAATAAAAAAAAGTATAAATAGAGCAAAAGAAGAGGAGGGGAGTGGAGAAAGTATAGTAGAAAAAACTTATACTTATACAAAACTATATACGAATCACCCACACCCTCTTCTTTTGTATTTCATTAATTGACTTTCCTTTAATTAAGACGAAATTCTGGAAAAAAAACCCCCGCCTTCTTTAAAATATCATAAACAGTTCCTGTAGGTTGAGCGCCTTTTTCAAGAAAATATAGAATAGCAGGAATATTTAAATACGTTTGATTATTTATCGGATCATAAAAACCCACTTTACGAAGATCCCTTCCTTCTCTGCGGGATCGAACATCAATTGCAACGATTCGATAAACGGCTCATTGGGATAGACGTAGATAAACTAGAACCCCCCCCTAGAAACGTATACGAAGTTTTCTCCTCGTACGGCTCGAGAAATTAGAAGATATGTCTATGTATACAATTCTAATGTCAAATAGATTTATAAAAACATTAAATCAAATAAATTAGACTATGATTATTTAATACTTTTTTATTCTTCTTTTTCCAATTCCAAAAAAAATCATTTGTATTCTCAAAACTCAAGTTGAGTAACTCTGAAATAGCTCAAAAGAAAACCCTTAGGCATTTGATTTTTTGAGTGGTCTCTAACCCCTTTTCTTTGTCTCATTTCGAATATATTCGGACTCCTTATTCTTGATCTAGTTGTCGAGACAATAAAAAAAAAAAGATATTTCCTTGTTCCAAAATATTTTATCTTTGCCTTGAATCATTGGGTTTAGACATTACTTCGGTGATTTTTAATCGTTTCAAAATGGCAGCAACATACCCCTTTATTCTGATTTATTTCTATCAAAGAATCATAAACGGTTGATTCCCGCACGATACACTTTGGATCAAAAGAATTTCACTAATTCCAACAAATTTTCCTTTTTTGAATTTGAAACTTGCTCGAATTGGATCCTTTCGATTTCGAAATCGAAAATAGACTCGACTACACTTACGAAGTTGTTCCAACTTATTAATTGGCACTAACCCTAGATCCTTGCCCTGAGAAATGAATCAATACTTTCTACTCGAGCTACATCAATCACATACTGTTTACACTACAACCCAAGAAAAAATGAGGGTTCTAGTGGAACAGAACAAAGGATGTCGAGCCAAGAGCACCTTCATTCCTATATAATCAAAAGGGTGGATGTAAGAATCCACAACTGATCATGTCCTTCAAGTCGCACGTTGCTTTCTACCACATCGTTTCAAACGAAGTTTTACCATAACATGCCTCTAGTTTGGAACTGATATGTAATTGATTCAATTAGGGAATCATGAATAGTCATTTGTTCGGTCGTTAGATTGGTTTCTAAAGAAGTCTTAGAAAGAATTCAATTTCACCCTCGATTTTCTTTTTATTGGATGAATGCAATATTTTTATTTATTAATTTTGAATTTCTAAATATTAGGAAGAAAAAAGTTCTTTGTATTGAATCTACATTGCATTTTCAAGTAACTTGAGAGGATATATTCAACAATCTTAGACTTCTTCGAATATCAAATACTCATAAAAAATCATTCAATTCAAATAGTTATTGAATTGAAAAAAAACCTACCGGGATATCACTATTTGAATAAAGTTTTACTAAAGATTACATTTATGATCATAAATAATCCATCTTTGAATTAAACCTAAACCTCCGTGATTAAAAAAATATAGATAGAAAAAGAAATAAATTTTTTTTTCGTGGAGTGGATAAAAAAAAAGTTGATGGAAAGGAAGATTTAGACTCTTTTTCTTTCATTTCATACTGAAAAAGAAAATCATAAAAAAAAAAAAATTCCCTCTATCAGATAGACTGAACAATTGTCATTGGAATGAATTATGAATATTCAATATAAAATATTTCAAATTAACGGATCCAAAATCTTTTTCAAAAAACCAAAAAACGTTATCACTGAAATAGAACGAGAATAATACATTAAGCATTTCCTCATTTTACGCGTAGTTTCTTTGACTGGTGGGGGCTCGTTCAATAATTTTTATTTAAAGCAAGGGGAATATAGGATGTATGAATGACTCTCTGTCTATATTATTACATGGATTTACAATTATTTATGAGAACCCAATCAAATACGAAATAAAATACCTAAAAATGAGGTTCAAAGAAAATAGATATGTTATATGTATGTAACTTGATTATTTCTTAATCCAATTTGTACAAGCACAACTAGTGAAATTGATATCTTACATTGTTAATTAATTCTTATTATATGGGACATAAGACTTTTCGAAGTAACTAACTTAAATTTCAATATGAATATTCAATATTTCAAATATAAGGGGGTGGACATACGATGAAAAGCGCATTCAACCTCTTTTGCAACCCCCTTTTTTCTTTATTTCCAATTCTTCGAATCTATGTTCCTAGATCAAAACTCGATTCAGTTCCATCTATATGTATCTTATCTTATTTGAATTTAATTTGTGAAAAAATAGGATTTAAATAGGATTTAAAGAAGAATAGAATTATTAAAAATCAGAAACAACAATCACATAATATCCAATATTTGACTCTTAAAGAGTAGAGAAGGTAGTTCAAAAAGAAAATCTTTCCTTATTCTGATAATAGGTATTGCTATCTATATATAGAATAGGTATTCCCTGGGACGGAAGGATTCGAACCTCCGAATAGCGGGACCAAAACCCGTTGCCTTACCACTTGGCCACGCCCCATTTCGATTTCTATTCAATACTAATAAACACTAGTATTGTTTTTGGTTGTTCGTCAATTCCAATCTGAAATAAAATATCTATGGACTCTATTGTTCCTAGGGTTTTGACACGTGTATATATCCAATGAAACTGAATTTATTGATCATTACATATAATTCAATTAAGATATTGTATAAAAGTATGATTTCTTCTATTCTTTTTTGAGAATTGAAGGATTTTGGATTGGGTGAGTTCAAAGAAGGATTTTTTGGTATACCTTACTTTTTTTTTTCATTTTTAAGGGATATCAATTATCAATAACAATAACTCAATCAAAATACAATTATCTCCAAGTCCAAGAAAAAAAAATGTTTGTTATGCTTAATATCTTTAGTTTGATCTGTATCTGTCTTCATTCCACCCTTTATTCGAGTAGTTTTTTCTTAGCCAAATTACCTGAGGCCTATGCTTTTTTGAATCCAATCGTAGATTTTATGCCAGTAATACCCCTTCTCTTTTTTCTCTTAGCCTTTGTTTGGCAAGCTGCTGTAAGTTTTCGATGAGATCTTTACTACTGTTCTAGACATGATTTATTCAAAAAAAAATGGAACAATGGATAAGATCGGATAAGTCTTACAGGATGAACCCTCGATTCAAACAATTCTTAGATAGCTGCAAAAAATCTGACTCCCCCTCTTTCTTTTCCTCATTCTGATTCTTTTTCATTTATTGAAAAACCCTTTTCGAGTCATCCGAAAGAGCTTTTTTTTTTAATGAAAGACTCGACTCTTATTCCAAATGAATTTCTGAAAATTCTTTTTGATTTCGAGAAATCATTTTGTTTGTTGGTGTGAAAATAGGATATGGGGTATAAAAATGGAGAATCTATTCTCTTTTTTTTTTGAAAAAAAAAGAAGATCTTGGAGATTGTGTAATGCTTACTCTCAAACTCTTTGTTTACACAGTAGTGATATTTTTTGTTTCTCTCTTCATCTTTGGATTCCTATCTAATGATCCAGGACGTAATCCTGGACGTGAAGAATAAAAAGGCCTTTCTTTTTATTTGCTAAATTTTTCAATGTTCTTACTTAGGATTTTATCTATTGTACATCCTTATTTATTATAATATAAATAAAAAAAAAACAAAGGAAAGGTTTTGTTTTGAAAAAAAAAATAAATAAAATACCAAATACAGAAACGGAAAGAGAGGGATTCGAACCCTCGGTACGAAAAACTCGTACAACGGATTAGCAATCCGACGCTTTCGTCCACTCAGCCATCTCTCCCAATTGAAAAAGGAGAATTACTATCTTACATTACACAAAAAGTAAGGCTTGAAAAAAAAATCCTTTCTTTATCTCTCTTTATTATTTTTTACTATATTGATATATACAACTTTAATATATACTACTTTTATAAGCAATCCCATTTAGATAAAGAAAAGGTTCTAAAGAGATATTTCGAATAAAAAAAAACTAAAAAAGCAAGAATACCTCTTCTTCCGAAAGAGCTTTTTTTTTCTTTTGACGGCCTGGCCTGGTCAGTACCTAGCCGGGCCATTTTTTGTTCCATTCCAAATCATAGATAAAATGATTTGTTTGAAAACAAAAATGCTTATTATTGATTATTCAAACAACAATCAGAAGAAGGGATCTTTCCATTCCTATGATATAGAATTTCATTCTATAGAATCAAAGTGTCATTTTTTATTATATTATTATTCTTTCTTTCCTTATTTTTTTTTTCTTTTTTTCTAGTAACGGAAAAAAATAAGTAACTGTGGATTGTTGTGCAATGCATTCTTATGTCATAACATAAAGAGTTTTATCGAGCCCTATCTGTTCTGTCAAAAATCCTCCAGCAAAAGAAAGAACTTGTTCTTTCTTTATTTTAATTTTGAATTAGGAGTGCTCTTTTACTAATCTGATTAGGTCTACTGACAAAACCAAAACAAACATACCAATGCTATAATTTTCATCATTATTTTTTTTTGGATCCTATCTTGATTACGTCCGATTACCTTTGT
>JBAKGM010019450.1:0-10554 GCA_037177215.1 Asparagus racemosus | reverse complement strand
AGAACAGCCCAACTCAGAGCTAGATATTCGGGGGAGAGAGCGGATCCCCGTCATCTTCAACCTCAAACCCATTTTGATTGTGTGATCCGAACATCAACAGTAATCTTAATCGTAATCTTCATAATAATAATAATAAAGAAGTTGCTCCTTTTCCCCCCAAATAAATACCGGCGTTAACATGGATTTTCAATGTTTCTTGACAAATGATTAAATTTTGAATAAAGATTATTATGTTGGTTAAAAGTTGTAAAATTATATGAAAATTAGACAATTAAGATACGAATATGAAAATTAGATAATTAAGATACGAATTTTATCAGAGTACTTTCAAAGTGCGAGACGAAAGGAGCCAGACTAAAATTTAATATTCAAATTAATAGTACTTCTTCCCTTTTTGTTAGGCTTAGAAAAGCCAGCAACGTGATTCGCACTAATGACACTTCCTTTGGTTGATTTATGTTAATTTAGAGATTTAATTTTAGCCTATTAACATTCAAAGGTGGGAGATTTTTACTGTGTTTTCCGAGGTACTCTCATTCGTCTCCGAAAGGGCAATTTAGTAATTTACTCTCATTTCTTAACGGTCGTTTTCGGAAGTGGAAGGATAACAGGCGTCAATTTACGGACCGTACAAAGGTAGGATTTACATCAAGATAAAACGCAAAATGCAAGAGCGACTTAATTTCCACGCACCCATATCTGCACATGAAGAAATCATGGGTCCCAACTGAAATCTTTGTCTGCGGGTGAGACGAAGAGTCCAGTTTGGGGAACTGTTTCATTTCGGGTCGGGTAAAGCAGCGCCACTGTTCCCCGAGCGTGAAGCTAGACTCGCTGCTGGACCGGACGCGTGTGCTTTCAGATTCCCGCACTTGGTCTTATCATCTGCATCGCTGTTTTAGAGTACTCCAGACTCTGCGTGCAGTTATGACCCATCTCGTCGAATCCTTTTATTCCTTAAATCTTTATTTTTTGTGCTACTTCGGAAATTTTTGGGTTTTTCGGGATATTGGTTGGCTCCTTATTATTATTATTTTTTAAAAAGGTTTCTTAAGTCTCTAATATTTCACAACTTTTTTTTATCAGTCATTGAAATTATTATTAGGCCCCAAAAAGGCTAAATTACCAGATTGATATATTTATTTATATATCTATTTATCATATTGGTAAGGTCACATGATATCGAAGTGACATCATTGGGTTGATGTATCTGAGGTAGTTAGCCTCTTCAAAATTTGCTTTTCTTCTCCTTTCTAGAGTTAAAATCAGGCGTTCTCCATTAAAATTCGGAGTTCTCCTTTAAAGAATCCATGTTCAATTTCAATTGAGAGCACCCAATTTTTGCTTTAGGAAGGAAAAGAAGACCCCATTTTAAATACACCATTTGAGCCTAATTTTGAAGAAAAATCCTCTTTTTCAACTAAATGAATGAGGCCAATCAATAGCCTCAAACATGTCAGTCTAAAGATGCCACGTCGACATTACGTGATTCGTCATGTGACATTGCCCAGCCGAAAAATTAGTTCTAGCCAACTTCTATTTTCTTATTGTTATTGTTTGCCACTTTAACTACATTGTTATTGCCGATGAAAGAAAATATATGAACGTGATAATTAGGTCTAACTAAATATACCAATCTGATAATTTAGTCGTCCCAAAAGTCTTAATTTTTGCTATTATTGCTCTTGATTGGTTGGGTTAATTTGAAAGATCTTATAAAAGTTAGTGAATCTAATAATAATTTCAATGAGTTTTGAGACTAATTTTGAAACTGTTGAAACTAATGCAAATTCAATTAGGTTATCATTAGTATTTAGTTCTATCTATAAGAGTTTAATTCTACTAGGAATTGGTTCATATATCTTATCTGTAGTATTTAGTTGCTTTCTCTTTAGAAGTTCATGTCATATTAGAATTCTTGTAACATTAGATTGCTAAACTATTTAAGTAGTTACTATAGCCGAAAATAGATTAAGCCTGAGAGTAATAAAATCTTGTTTGCTTCTCCCTACAAGCCTTCATATACTTTATTTGTCTATTTGAGTTTTAATAGTGTTTTGATCCAACAGTGATATCAGACCCATGGACAATCTAAATGGGACAACGTCACCTTCTATTCCTATATTGGATGGGAAGAATTATCACCGGTGGAGAATGCATATGAAGGTGTTGTTTGAATATCAAGATATATTAGGTGTCATAGAGAACGCAGTTGCCGATCTCGCGGATAGCGCAAGTGAAGTCAAGAAGAAAGCCCACAGTGAGATCAAGAAGAAGGATCAAAATGCGTTATTCTACATCCACCAAGGAGTGGATGATTCAGTTTTTGAGTGTCTCGTACCATAGAGTTGAAAAGGTGAAAATATTAAGACATCAATTTAAAAGTTAGGCTTCAAATATTAAGACGTCAATTTAAAATTTTACAGATGGAACCTGCCGAAAGTGTTGAAGATTACATGACTCGAGTCCTTGCTTTAACAAATCAAATAAAAATAAACAGTGAGAAGGTTGCAGATTTATCAATTGTGGAGAAGATATTGCGATCTCTTACAGTAAAATTTGATCATATCGTGGTGGCAATCGAAGAATCAAAGAATCGAAGGATTTGTCCAAGATGACAGTTGATGAGTTGATGGATACCCTACAAGTTCATGAGCAACGCATGAACGAGAGGTCAACTGAGAAGCCCCTTGAGAAAGCTTTTCAAAGTCAAGCTTCCATAAAAAATAACAAAGGAGCATAGGATGAAAGAGACCGGTGAGGAGGAAATTTTCATGGCAGAGGACGAGGATATAGGAGCTACAACTACCGAGGATGCAGATACTACAATAGTTGAGGACATGGCAGTTATAACAGCAATCAAAGAGATGATCGTAACCAGAGAAGCAATCATTAATCAAATTCAAGTCATCGAGGACAAGATCAAGGTCAAGGTTGAGGCTTTGGACGTGATGGAAGAAATTTTAATAAATCAAACGGTGAATGTTACATATGTCACAGATATGACCACTATGCAAAGGAGTGCAAGTACAAGAAGAATTCTCAATCCAGAGAAGAAATTCGATTTGCACAAGAAAGAGGTGATGAAAATAACCACACTTTGTTGATGGTCACGGCAACCGGTGAAGAATCAAACTATAACACATGGTTTCTTGACACTGGGTGCTCTAATCACATGTGCGAAAAGAAGGAGTTGTTCGTGGATCTGGATGAGTCCATGCAGTCTAAAGTCAAGTTTGCCGATAACAACACCATACCAGTGATGCGAAAAGGGAGAGTTCTCATCAAGTTGAAGAACAGAAACCACAAGTTTATTTCCGATGTGTTCTATATACCGAATATGAAGAACAATTTACTCAGTATGAGCCAACTTCTTGAAAAGGGGTACGATCTGCACTTTTCTGATAATCAACTCTTAATTTTTGATAAAAGATGTGTATTTATCCTTAAAGCCCCTATGACAAAGAATCACATGTTTCGAGTTGACATCGAGAATGATGTTTATCATTGCTTCAATGCTATTATAAAAGATGAGTCTTGGTCGTGGCATCTTCGTTTTGAACATCTGAACTTTCATAGTTTGAAGTTGCTTGCTCAAAGAAATTTGGTGAGAGGCTTGGCCGTTGTAGATCATCCTGAGTAGTTGTGTGATGGTTGTATTCTTAGAAAGCAACATAGATTACCCTTTGATATTGAAAATACTTGGCGTGCAAAGAAGCCTCTTGAGCTCGTTCATTCAGTTGTGTGCGGCCATATGAACACTATATCCAATGACAATAATCGATACTTCCTTACTTTTATTGATGATTTCACAAGGAAAATATGGGTCTACTTTCTACAGTAAAAATCTGAAGTCTTTGATTGTTTCAAGAGCTTTAAAACTCTAGTTGAGAAGGAAAGTGGTTACTTTATCAATGTGCCACGAACAAATGGTGGAGGTGAATATACTTCTAATGAATTCAATAAGTATTGTGCAGAACAAGGAATAAAGCGTGATGTCACTTTTCTCCACACACCTCAACATAACGGCATAGCTGAAAGGAAAAACAGGACCGTCCTTGACGTGGCGAGAAGCATGCTAAAGGCCAAAGGTATGCCAAATTGTTTTTAAGATGAAGCTGTCTCATGCACTGTTAATTTGTTGAATAGGTCGCCAACAAAGAGTGTTGATAATCTCACTCCCGAAAAGGCGTAGACTAGTTATAAGGCAAGTGTAAGGCATCTCAAAGTATTTGGCTCCGTTGTTTATGCTCATGTTTCAGCAGAATGAAGAAAGAAGCTTGATGACAGAGACGAGAAGACAATTTTTGTTGGCTACAAGTCTGGAGGCTACAAACTCTATAATCCTGATACAAAGAAGGTGGCTGTAAAGCAGAGATGTTATGTTTGCTGAAGAAGAAACATTGAATTGGGATCTAGAAGCACAAAACGATTCATGGCGTACTCTCCTTGATATTCTTGAAGACGGTATCCCTGTTGCAACTGAAGAAGCACCACCGGCCAATGCTCTTGAAGCTCCAACCCCGCAAGTTCCATTAGAAGTTGAAAGACCAAGAAGAAATCGCCAACCATTAATTCTGTTGAGGGATTATGAATTAACTCCAAATGATGATTTTGATGCAGATGGAGATATAGTGCACTTTGCAATGTTCGCAGATTGTGAGCCAATTATGTTTGAAGACGCTACTCAAGATTCTAAGTGGATAAATGCAATGAAAGAAGAGATAAAGGCGACTGAGAAGAACAACACGTGGGAGCTTACTAATATGCCGCAAGGAAATAAAGCAATCGATGTGAAGTGGATTTTCAAGACAAAGATTAAGGTGAACGGCGAGGTTGAGCGGCATAAAGCAAGATTGGTGGCAAAAGGCTACAAGCAAAGGCCTGGTTATGATTACCAAGAGGTATTTTCCCCTGTTGCTAGAATTGAAACTGTTAGACTAAAAATTGCCGTGGTTGCACAGAAGTATTAGAATATTCACCAGATGGACGTGAAGTCCGCTTTTCTTAATGGCCCACTTGAAGAAGAAGTTTTCGTGAAGCAACCACCTGGATTTGTGAAGAAAGAGTGCAAGCATAAAGTATATAAGTTGAAGAAAGCCTTGTATGAGCTGAAGCAGGCACTGCGAGCATGGAACAAATGAATTGATTCTTCCTTTCAAGAAAGTAGATTTCAGAAGTGCCCTTCCGAGCATGACTTATATGTGAAGACAAACAACTCAGGTGATATACTACTATTATGCCTTTATATTGATGATTTGATTTTTATGGGCAATAACATTAGTATGATTGAAGATTTTAAGAAGTCGATGATGCATGAATTTGAGATGATAGATCTTGGCTTGATGTCCTATTTTCTCAGCATTGAAGTAGTTCAAGGCGATGATGGGATTTTCATATGTCAAAAGAGGTATTATGCAGAGTTGTTGAAGATGTTTCACATGTTTGATTGCAATCCTGTTAGAATTCTTGTGGAGGTTGGTACTAAATTATCTTGAGAAGGTGATGGTGCACAAGTTAATCCTACTTATTTCAAGCAAATTATTGAGAGTTTGAGATATCTCATATGTACAAGGCCAGATATAGCTCATGGAGTTGGTTTAGTCAGCAGATATTTGGAGGCCCTCACCAATCTCATCTACAAGTTGCAAAGAGAATCATGGTTTGTTTTATTCTTCATCTAATAATTGTGATGTTGTAGGCTATTCTGATAGTGATTGGAGTGGAGATCATGATGAACATAAAAGTACAAGTGGCTATGTTTTCAATTTTGGCACCACCACATTTTCATGGTCGTCGAAGAAGCAGTCTATTGTTGCACTCTCAACTTGTGAAGCAGAGTATGTAGCAGCGTCGTCGAGTGCTTGTCAAGCAATTTGGTTGCGTAATGTGCTAAGTCAAATTCTATTCAAGTTGAAGGTCCTACAAAGATTGATGTTGACAATAAGTCCACAATTGATTTGGCGAAGAATCCAGTCATTCATGGAAGGAGAAAGCATATTCATATTAGTTACTACTTTCTACGAGACAATGTTGAGAAGAACGAGATCGTGTTGGTTTATTGCAAGTCTGAAGATCAAGTTGCAGACATCCTCACGAAACCCTTGAAGTTGGAAGCATTTATCAAGCTGAAGCACATGATGGGATTGAAGACTTTACAAAATTTAGATTAAGGGGGAATGTTGAAACTAATCCAAATTCAAGTAGGTTATCATTAATAGTTAGTTCTATCTATAAGAGTTTACTTCTACAAGGAATTGGTTCATATATTTTATATATAGTATTTAGTTGCTTTTCCTTTAGAAGTTCATGCCATATTAGAATTCTTGTAACATTAGATTGTTAAACTATTTAAGTAGATACTGTAGCCAAAAGTTACTGCAGCTGAAAATAGATTAAGCCTGAGAGTAATAAAATCTTGTTTGCTTCTCCCTACAACCCTTCATATACTTTATTTGTCTATTTGAGTTTTAATAGTGTTTTGATCCAACAGAAACAACTTATAAAATTGAGAAACATAATAGCAATTTCATTAGGTTTATAGACAATTAATTGATTTCTTATTCTAAAATCGAGACACTCATGATAATTTAAAATAAAAAAAAGATTAGAACAATTTGCATTTTATAATACCATAGGTGGTAAGAAATATAATAAATCAATGGAGAGTCTTGGGGTTTGTTTGGTTAGATGGAAATGGAATTGAAATAAGAAATCAATTAATTAGATTTGCAAATACTTTGTATGGTTGCAACTTTATATTTGATATAGATAAATGAGCTTGTATTTTGTAGAAAAAAACTTGCAGCAAATGCTACACCGAATTAGGTAGGAGGATAAGCTACATACTTCAAGGAAAAAAATTCATAATTAAAAATAATTCCACCTCATCAGAAAAATCTTTTTAAATTCAAATAGAAAAAATCCATCGTACATCCAAAATTTTTTTTTGACAGAATTAGTATTTGCACTAATTGGACTATTTGGAGATATAATCTAATCTAACTGAACATCTACATAAACATAACAGACAACTTCATTGCTTCTAAAACAGTTGTTAGGAGCACTGATGGCATATTACCTAATTTGTTCCCATGAAAATAGCTCTCTCATTCCTGATTTAATAGATAATGTTAAGAGGAGTTCCACACCCAAAATCTTAAATAACTCCAACTTCTATTAGGTCAAAAGGTAGTTTAGGAAATACACTTAAAGAGAAACTTATTTTCATAAAAAGATTGGGTCAGTAATATTTTCGTGAAAAGACTGGGTTAGTTAGTACTTCAAACTGTCTATAACCTTCTCTATCTCTCTATCAGGGACAGAACCCTAATTTGGTTCCTTGTGTGACCTACCATTGCTATAAGTATTAAGACCAGATGAAATAAAGATGTGAAAGGAAGAAGAAGATGATGAAACAGGGGAGAAGAAAGAGAGGAAATAGTGTTAAAGGAACAATTTGAGGGAGATAGAGTTCACTTCATTCATACTAATCAAATATTATTTTTCCCTCTAAATACATTCTTACTGCGAATATCAATATTATCTAACTAACGAGTACGTGGGTTACTTACAAATTCACATCTCTGCCACTATGCACAACTTCAACCGCTTCATTCCATTGGGCTCATCTTTTGGGCTTTTAATTTGACATTCCTCCACTCTTACATTGGCGTCGTACTCGACGTTAGAAGATGGATACTTCGCAGTGAAGGCATAGTATTCCTCCCATGTCGCTTCACTATCATTTCCTCCTTTCCACTTAATCAACACAAAAACAACCTCCTTTCTTCCTACCTTTTTAAGCTGCCTATCCAGAATCTTTTCAGGCATTGGTTCTTCTTCCTTACAGTGAGCTAGAATTGTTGAGAATAGTATGGTTTAAGCTAGGGAGTTTGGGTGAATTTTAGCTTCTAGTGAGTTGGAATTGTTGAGAATAATATGGTTTAAGCTGAGAAGTATGGAAGACTATGTGAATTCTAGCTTCTGGTGGAAGAGCCAATTTATGGGTGTTTATGTCAGAAACTTAATTTTGAGGGTTAAGGCAGATTTGGAAGAGCCCTCAATTTTCTTTGGTGGATGATCACTCTAAGCTAAAGAAGATTCTTACACAAATGTTAGAGGATCAGAGTTGGGCTCTCCGATGGTTTCTCGAATGATCAAGTTAGTGATGATCTTAGGGAAAACTATATGAAAATAGTTTTTAGGGATTTCTAGTATAGAGAACAACATATCTTCATGCAGAAGACAATATACATATTTATAGTGAGCCGAAAAGGGTTTCTGTAACTTTGGACGGGTCCATGCAGTTGGCTTAGTCAGCCGACACTTTACACGCGTCGACAGTGGGTGATCCAATTCATCCTTGCATTTAATGTGATGGTGACAGAATGGCTAAGGTGCTTGCATGGTTTGAGGAGTCATTATGACTTCTGTGGAGGAGTAATGATGGCTCTAGCCATGCATTTAATGCAACGGTGACTAGCAGATGTTGCTTGGAAAAGGAAGTGGATAGGTTCCCCCGTGGTTCAAGATGCGTCACCAGATTCGAGTGGAGACACATTTCATCTCGACCCTTCGAGAGAGCCTGAGTGGGGACACATTTCATCTCGGGCTTTTAATAGAAGGCGCGGGTGAGGACGCCTTTCGCCTTGGGTCTCAAAGTGTTTTAAGGAGGGGAGCCGATATTCATGAGACCTGAGTCGGGTTAGTGTTATAATGCTTTAAGTTGGCTAATCGAGATACATGTCGTCCTCTCAAGAGTAGTTTACACTTAGCAATTTCTGTGATTCAACAATGGGCTTCTCGACCTACTCTAGTCATGACTTTGTGTGGCCTATAGAAACGTGGTACAAGCTTTTGAATGCATTTTTGGCCAATTGTGAGCTACTGATAGGGCTGCAACTTGAGCATTACTTCATCTCCCATGGTAAACTCTCGACTGCGTCATTTCTAATCAGCAAACTTTTTCATGCTAGATTGAGCTTGTTTCAGATTTTCCTTGTGCAAAACCAAAACTTCATCTTTGTTTATCAATGCATTTTCGACTTTAGGTGATGAGGCTGTGCCAGGCATATAAGAGAGTAGAATGGGAGGTTCTCTACTGTCAAATCCTTGAATGGAGTCATTCCTATCTGTTGATGCTCGAATCACACAGCCACTAAACCGCTGTTAGATTAGAGTTTAAGGGAGCAGAGCCCGCTTCCTCTCCTGATGCCTAGCAGGCGCTTTAGGCCCAGTGGTTCACCTGTGGAAAAAGGCGGAGTTGGGATCTCTGGTGGTCACTCCGACGATCAAGTCAGTATGATTAATATTTTGTCAAGAAAATTGAATTAATGCTAGGGTTTTCTGTTGTCTAAGATTGCTTACCTTGATTACTGTTGATTTTTCCTTTTATACGAGGGTCGAAGGGCATATTGGTCACTCCAGCTTACCTGGGTGGTGCGTCAGCCCTAGCCCCACGTGTACTTATTGGACGATGTGACGGAGACGTGCGGGGACTGCTGCGCCGAACAGTACTGACAAGTGTCGGTTGAAAGAGGGACGCCGGGAGGCGTACTGTTCCCCTAACATTAATGTGGATGGGATCTGTAGAGTGCTTGGCCTTAATGGTCTGAGGTGCCTTAAATACTATGTGAGTGGGGAGAATCAATGCACTGATCTCGCCATTAATGTGACGTCGACTCGCTGTCAGGGGCCGGAGTTTGGTACAATCGTCATCTAGGAATGGTCGCTCAGGCCGACTAGGCAGTGGGTCTTGTTCGTCCACGAGAGTGGGGGCCTGATGTGGCTGCTCGTGTCGTCCATGCGGATGGTCGACCGACACCGTGCCTTGAGTTGTCCGCGAGGGGCGGACCGACTAACACCGCCTTTCGTGTCGTCCACGAAGGGGAGGCCGGCTAAGACCGCCTTTCGTGCCGTCCACGAAGGGGAGGCCGGCTAAGACCGCATTTCGTGCCGTCCATGAAGGGGAGGCCGGCTAAGTGTAAAGTTGGATTGATGGCGTGAGTCGTCCTTAGAATTGCTGCTACTCGAACTGCCTAGGCAGGCTCTGCTGGCATGAGCCAATGCCTTGAACTTGGGGTTTGCTCTAAGTACTAAAATTGGTAATAGAAAACGTTCATGACCATAACAGATTAGAAACAAATAAGAACATACCTTTTTTAGTACTTTTCTATGGGATGAAATATTTCGATTATAAAATTATTTTTAACTAATTCCTAATCTAGACAAAATTCCTAGATCCATCCCTCATAACAAATTTAAGAAAAGAATAAAAAGAATACCAATCTCCCAAAAAAAAGAAAACTATACCTTCTTCCAGTTACCTAATCTTTTTTCAAATTGGTGAAAATTCTTTTTTATTTTTCAGAAATGGGAAAGGATGAAGAATACGAATCACGTACACGCAATGCAAGCATTTGATGAGAAACGTTGTCCAAGTTTTCAAAAAGAATGTACTGTGGGCCGGGTCTTAATTTCCCAACAAATTCGGTCGACAACACGATTTTGTCTTGTGTGAATAATCAAATTGGATCGGTAGAATCAGCCAGT